>JAMPIV010016568.1:0-7500 GCA_024509875.1 Oreohelix idahoensis | reverse complement strand
TTTTTTTGTAATTATTGTATAATATGTTTTTTTTGTCATGGGTTGATTATTTCTTTTACATTAAGGGTATGCATTAAAGGCCTTTTATGAAAAGTTAATGCCTGTTATTGTATTTTTAGCGTAAAATTTGGAAGGTTGATAAGTCAACATGTTAAGTATTTTTGATTTTGAGGGGAGTGTTTGAATCGTTACGTTATAAGATATCAATTAGGAGTGTATTCTAGTTTTGAACATGTTGTATTCCTAGTTTAAGTTGTCATGTTTATGTATTTTTGGTTATGGGAATATAGTCGTTTATGTCCAGTTGGTAATATGACATTATATTATTTTGTTGTATATGGATTTGGGTATAAGTGGATTAATGAGTTTACTGATATTTATTAAGTGTATGTCTAGTTTTTTGTAAAATATTTGATTTTATGTTTTTTTTTTTAATAGTCAAATGTAGAGGTATGTATTGATAGAATTGGTATGATATTTAAAATGTCCAATATAAATGTCATTATATGTTGTCGTATTGTATGGGGTTTCATTTAATCAATGTAACTGGTTAGGATAAGTTGTGTATGTATTTATGTGAAAATATGGGGGAGTTTATTTAAATGTGTAAAAAATGTATTTTAAGTTTGATGTGTGATGTTGGTAAGATATGGTATTTTTTTTTTATTTTGATTGGTTAATTTGTTTTTTTAATGTTTTTAGTTTGGTTAATGTTTAGGTTTTTTTTTATGTTTTTTTTATTTTTTATTTTGTTTTTATTATTTTTTATGTATTTATTTTTTTTTTGTTTGATGTTTTTGTGTTTTTTTTTTGGTTTAGTTCATTTTGTATTATGAATATTTTTGTTTTGGTATGTTGGTATTTTTTTTTGGTTGTGTGTTTATTTTTTTTTTTATGTATGTATTTTTTTTTGAATTTTTTTGTTTTTTTATCTGGAGTATTAGTTTTTTTTTGTTTGGGATATGTATTTAGTTATTTAAGTGGTTTTTGTTTTTTTTTTGTGTTATGGGTTTTGTTGTTATGGTAGTTTTGTATGTATTTTTTTTTATTATTTTTTTTTAGTTTTTTGTTGTTTTTGTTTTTAGTAAATTTTTGTATGTTTGTTATTTGAACTTTTTGTTTTTTTTTTTTTGTTTGTTGTTTTGTTTGAGAGATTTTTAATTATTTATTTTGTTTTTTTTTTTTTTTTTGTTTTTTAAAAGCTTTTTGTTTATTTTTTTTTTTACTTTTTTTTTTTATTTTTTAAATTTATGTTGTTTATTTTTTTTTTTTAATTTTTGGATTTTTTTAAGAGGGGATGTTTTTTTTTTTTTTTTTTTTTTTTTTTTTAAAGTATATTTTGTATTTTTTTTTTTTTTTTTTTTTTTTTTTTTAATGTTTTTTTTTTTTATTTTTTTTTTTTATTTATTATTTTTATTATTTTTTTAAAGTTTTTTTTTTGAAAGTTATTTTAAATTTTTTTTTTTTGTATTTTTTTTTTTTTTTTTTTTTTTTTTTTTTTTTTTTTTTTGTTTTTTAAATGTTTTTGGTTTTTGTTTTATTTTGGGATTTTTTTTTTATGTATTTTTTTTTTTTTTTTTTTTTTTGTATGTTTTTGTTTTTTTTTATTTTTTTTTTTTTTTTATTTTTTTTTTGTTGTTTTTTTTTTTTTTTTTTATTATTTATTTTTTGTTGTTTTAATGTTTTTTTTTTTTAGTATTTTTTTTTTTTTTGATGTTTGTTTTTTTTATTTTTGTTAAATGTATTTTTTTTGTATTTTATTTTTTTTAAATTGATTGGGGTTTTTATTTTTTTTACTTGTATTTTTTGTAATTATTTTTATTGTTTTTGTTTTTATTGATTAATTTAATTTTAAGTTTTTTATTATGTTTTTTGAGTTTAGTTTAATACTTTATTTTATTTATTTTTTTTTTTTTTATTTTGATTTTTTTATTTTTATAATGATTTTTTGGTATTTATTTTTTTATGTTATTTTCTGTTTTATTTTGTTTTTTTTTTTATGTTTTGATTTTTTTTTGGGTTTTTTTTTTTTTTTTTTTTTATTTTTTTATTTTTATTTGTTTTTTTTGTTTTTATTTGTTATTTTATTGTTTTTTAATAGTTTTTTTTTTGTTTTTTTTTTGTTGTTTTTTTTTTTTAGTTTTATTTTTGGTTTTTTTTTTTTTTTTGTGTTTTTTTTTTTGTTTTTTTTATTTTTTTATTTTTTTTTTTTTAATTATTTTTTTTGATTTTTTTTGTTTTTTTTTTTAAGTTTTTTTTTTTTTTGTAAGTTGTTTTTTCTGAGTATTTTTTATTGTTATTTTTTATAAAAGTTTTTTTGTTGTATTTTTTTTTTTTTTTTTTTTTTTTTTTTTGTTTTTTTTAGGATGTTTATTTTATTTTTGGATTTTATTATTTTTTTTTTTTTTATTTTTTAATTAGTATTTTTTATTTCAATTTATTAGTTTTTGGTTTATGTATGTTTTTTATTGGTTTTTTTGTTTTTGGGATGTTGTAATATGTTTTTTTATTTTTATTTGTTTTTTTTTTTTTTTTTTTTTTTAATTTTGATTTTAATGTTTTTTTGGGTATGTGATTTTTTATTTTATGTTATTGTATTTTTTTTTTGGTGTTTTTTTGTTTTTTTTTTGTTTTTTTTTTTTTTTTTAGTTTTTGGTGTTTTTTTTTTTTTTTATTTTTTTTTTTTTTTTTTTTTTTTTTATTTTTTTTGTATTTGTGGTTTTATAATATTTGTATTTTTTGTTGATTTTTGTTTTTTTTTTTTATATTGTTTTTTATTTTTTTTTTTTTTGTTTGTTTTATTTTATTAGTTTTTTTTTTTTTTTTTAATGAATTTTGGATAGTTTTTTTTTTTTTTTTTTGTTTTTTTTTATGTTTGTTTTTTTTTTTTTTTTTATTTTTTTTTTGTTTTTTTTTGTTTTTTTTTTTTTTTGTTTTTTTTTTTTTTTTTATTGTTTTTTGTTTTTGTAGTTTTTTGTTTTTGTTTTTTTTTTTTAATTTTTTATGTTATTTTTGTTTTTTTATTTTTTTTTATTTTTTTTTTTTTTTATTTTTTTTTTTTGTTTTTTTTTTTATTTTTTTTTTTTTTTTTATTTTTTTTGTTTTTTGGTTTTTTTTGATTATGATTTTTGTTTTTTTTTTTTTTTGAGGTTTTTTTTTTTTGTTTTTTTTTAGTGTTTTTTAATTATTTTATTTTTTATTAATACTTTTTTTTTTATGTTTTTTTTTTTTTTTTTGAATTTTTTTTGTTTTTTTATTTTTGTTTTTTTTTGTATTTTTATTTTTTTGTTTTTTTTTTTTTATTTTTTTGGTTTTTTTTATTTATTTTTTGTTTTTTTTTATTTTTGGATTTTTAAGTTTTTTTTTTTTTTAAGATTTTGGGGTTTTAGTTTTATTTTTTTTTTTTTTTTAGTTTATTTTATTTTGTTTTTTTTTTTTTTTTAATTGTTTTATTTTTTTTGTGTATTTTTTAATTTTTTTTTTTGTTATTTTTTTTTTTGGTATGTATATTTTTTTTTTTTTTTTTGTATTGTGTTGTTTTTGTTATTTTTTTTTTTTTAATTTTTTTGTTAAAAATTTTTGTTTTTATTTTTATTATTTATGTTGAGTTTTTTTTTTTTATTTTTGGTTTTTTTTATTTTTTTTATGTTTTTAAATGTTTTTTTTATGTTTTTGTTAGGTATTTTTTTTATTTTAAATATTTTTAGGTAATGGGGGTTTTTTTTTTTTTTTTTTTTGGGTTTTTAATTGTATGGTTTATTTTGTATGTATTTTTTTTTGTTTTGTAATGTATGTTATGTATTTTTTTTTGAATTTTTTTTTGTTTTTTTTTTTATTTATTAAAATTTGTTGTATTTTTTTTTAAATTTTTTGAATATTGTGGGTGGGTTGTTTTTGTATTTTTTTTATTTTTTTTTATTTTGGATTATTTATGTTTTTTTATTTATAAATATATTTTTTTTTTGATTTTTTATTTAATTTAGTATTTGTTTGAAGTGTAAGTTTTTTTGGTTAAGTTTTTTATTTATGTTTTAAATATTTTTGGGGAATGGTATTTGTTATTTTTGTTATTTTGTATTTTTTTTTAATTTTTTTTTTTTTTGTTTTTTTTTTTGGTGGGGTAGGTTTTGTTTTTTTTTTTTGAATTTTATTTTTAATAGTATTTTTATTTAAGGTTTTTTGTTTTATTTGGGGTTTTTTTTGTTTTGTATTTTTTATTTTTTTTTTTTTATTTTTTTTTTTTATTTTTTTAGGAAGTTTATTTTTTTTTGTTTTTTGTGAGAGATTTTTTTTTTTTTTTTTTTTGTTTTTTTTTTTTTTTTTTTTTTTTTTTAGATTTTTTTTTTTTTATTTTTTTTTTTTTTTTTGTTTTTTTTTTTTTTGGGTTTTTTTTATTTATTTTTTTATTTTTTTTAAAATGTTATTTTTTTTTTAATTTTTATATGTTTTTTATGGTTGTTTTTGTTTGTATTAATTATGTTTTTTGAATTTTTTATTTTAGAAGTATGGTATTATTGTATTTTTGGAGGTGATTTTTTTTTTGATTTTTATTGTTTTTTTTTGATTTTTTTTTTTTTTGCTGGCTGGGATTGGTTTGTTTGTATTTTGTATATTTTTTTTTTTGTTTATTTGTTTTTGTTTAAGTTTTTTTTGGGAATTTTATGTTTGAAGTTAATTTGATTGTTTTTTTTTTGATTATGTATTTTTTTATTTAGATTTGAGTTTTTTATGGGTTTTTTTTTTTTTTGTTTTGGTGTTTTATTTTTTTTTTTTTTTTTAAGAAGTAGGATTTGTTGTATTTGGTTTTTTTTTTTTTTTTATTTTTTTGATGTTTTTTATTTTTTGTTGGTTTTTTTTTTTTTTGTTTTTGTTTTTTTTTCTTTATTTTTTTTTTGGATTTTTTTTTTTTTTGGGTAATTTTTTTTTTTTTTTTTTAATTTTTTTTAGATTTTTTTTGATTTTTTATGTTTTTTTGTTAGTTTTATTTTTTTTTTTTTTGGTTATTTATTTGGGAAGTAATTTTTTTTTTTTTATTTTGGGTTTTTATTAATTTATTTTTTTTTTTTTTTTTTTTGGGATTTTTTATTTATTTTTTTTTTTGGATTTTTTTTTGGAATTTTTTTTAAGTTTTTTTTTATAGTTAATAAGTTTTAGTTTTTATTTATGATTGTAGTAGTTTTTTATTTTTTTTTAGATTTTTTTTTTGATTTTTATTTATTTTATGAATTTTTTCTTTTTTTATTATTTTTTTTTTTTTTTTGGTGTTTTTTGTTATTTTAGTATTTTAGGATTTAAGTTTTTTTTTTTGTTTTAGTTTTTTGAATTTTTTTTTTAGATTTTATTTAGTTTGTAATTTTTTTTTTTGAAATTTTTATGTTTGTTTTGTATTTTATTTTTTTATTTTTTAAATTTATTTTTTTTTTGAATTGGTTTGTTTTTTTTTTTTTATTTTTTAAAATTTTTTGATAGTAAAAATTGTAAATTTTTTTTTTTTTTGTTTAAGTATTTTTTTTTTTTTTGATTTTTAAATTTTTTTATTATTTTTTTTTTGATATTTTTTTATTTTTTTAATTTTGGTTTTATTTTTTATTTAATTAAACGGGGAAATTTTTTTTTATGATAGTTTTTTTAGATATTTTTTTTTTTTTTGTTTTGTTTTTATGGTTTTTTTTATTTTTTTTTATTTTAATTTTTTTTTTTTTTTTTTTTTTGTATTGTATTTTAATTATATAGATTTTTTTGTTTTTTTTTTATTTAGATTTTTTTTTTTTTTTTTATTTTAGTTTTTTTTAGTTTAGTGGATTTTTTTTTTTTTTTTTTTTTTGTTTATTGTTATTATTTTATTTTTTTTTTAATGTTTTTTTTTTTTTTTTTTATAATTTTTTTTTTTTTTATTATTATTTTTTTTTTTTTTTTTTTTTATGTTTTGTTTTTAATTTTTTTTTTTTTATTTTTTTGTATTTTTTTGGGTATTGAATTTTTTTTTTTTTTTTTTTGTAAAACTTTTTTTTTGTATTTTTTATATAGTTTTTAGGTTTTTTGTTTTTTTTTTAGGGTTTTTTTAATTTTTTTTTTTTAGTTGATTTTTTTATTTAGTATTTTTTATTTATTGTATTTTTAATTTTTTATTTTTTTTTTTTTGATTTTTATTTTTTTTTTTGGAACGTTTTTTTTTTAAATTTTTTTAGTTATTTAATTTTTGTTTTTTTTTTTTTTTTTTTTTTTTTTTATGTTTTTTTTTTTTTTTTTTTTGATTTGTTTTTTTTTTTTTTTTTTTTTTTTTTTTTTTTTTTTTTTTTATTTAAATTTTTTTTTGTAGTTTTTTTTTTTTTTTTCGTTTTTAATTGGTTTTTAAATTTTTTTTGGGACAGTTTGGTTAGGTTTTTTTTTTATTTTTATTTTTTTTTTTTTTTTTTTGTTTATTTTTTATAATTTTATTTTTTTAGATTTTGTAAATTTTTTTTATTTGGTTGTTTTTTTTTTATTTTTTGGGGTAATTTTATTTTGTTGATTTTTTTTTTTTTTTTTATAAATTGATTTTATAAGTTGTTTATAATTTTTATTTTTTTTTTGGTTTTTTACTTTCATTTTTAATTTTTATTTTTTTTATTATTGATATTTTTTTTTTTGTTTTGTTAGGTTTTATTTGTATTTTTTTGATTTTTGTTGGTTTTTTTTTTCGAATTTTTTTTTTTTGATTTTGTATTTGAAATAGTTAAGAAAATTTTTTTTTTTTTTTTTATTTGATATTTTTTAATTTTTTTATTTATTTTTTTGAAGAAAGGTAGGGTTTTATAATGATAGTTAGAATGAGGAGAGGATTTATTTTATTTTTTTTATGATAGATTTGGATTTATTATTTATTTTTTTTTAATTTTTTGGAAAAGATAATAAGGGGGTTGTTTTTTATGGTTTTTAAAGGTTTTTTGTTTTGTTTTTTTTGGTTTTTTTTTTATTTTTTTTTTTTGATTAAAGAGTTTTAATTTTTTTTTTTTTTTTTAGATTTTTTTTTTTTTATTTGTTTAAAGTTTTTGTTTTTAATTTTTTTGAGTTTTAATAATTTTTATTTTTACTTTATTTATTTTTTTTTTTGTTTTTTTTTTTTTTAATTTTTATGCTTATTTTAGTTGTTTTATAATTTATTTTTAAAAATTTTAATTTTTTTTTTTTTTTTAATTTAGATTTTTTAGTTTAAAATGTATTTTGTTAATTTTTGATGGTTTTTTTTTTAAAAATTTTTTTTGTTATTTTTTTTGAGTTTTTTTTATATTACAAAAAAAAAATTAAAGGAGATTTTTTTTTATATAAAAATATAAAATTTATTTTTTTATTTATTTTGTTTTCCAAAAATATAATATTTTTTTTTGACTTTTAATTAATAATTATTATATAAATTACTATAATTAATGAAAATTATTTTTAAATTAAAATAAAAATAAATAAAATAAAAAAAAAAATTCCATATAAAACAAACATTACTAAAAAAAAAATTATTAATTA
>JAMPIV010016567.1:230000-472162 GCA_024509875.1 Oreohelix idahoensis | reverse complement strand
GTCAGGAGGCGACCCAGGTCACCGAGGAAGCCTAGGAAATATGATGCTTTCAACTGTGGAGACCATTCAAACCACATGACACCAAGTGGTGCCCCAGGGCCCGCTTTCCTAAAGCCAATGTTTTCCATTTGTAAGTCCCCAGGCCATTTGTATATCGGTTTATCCATCAAAGAGCGCTTTCTCCTATGACGTAACCGACACATCTAGATTGCCGGCACAGTGCAAGCCAAGAGAATGGCAGGGTGGCAAACTGTCACCATACTGGGCAACCAGGAAAAAGTGGTCGAACAGTTTAGAGGAGACTCATACTCTAAAACTCGTTGAAGTGACAAAACGTTTCCAGGCCGCAAGAGGAGCACCGTAAGAGCAGAAGCAGCAAGTTGCAGAAGCTGGCAGCAGTCCTCGGAAAGAGAGGTGTGACAAGCTGCCGTGATCTAACTCCCACTACAGGTGGGAGAGTTGGTGAGGAAGAAAATGCACAACGCTGAGAGATCCAATGTTCGTGATATGTGGTCAGAAGAGGAGGTACATTGTTGTTCGTGCTCCCACAATGACAGGGGGTCCTTATAACATACCAACGAACGGATTAGAGCAGTCCGAGCCATTAGAGTCACTGGCAACGACCTGAGACGTAAAGTGCAAGGAAAAAGGTGATTTTCTCTCATGATTTGGAGAATACGACTGAGAGGCGCCTGATTTAGTGTAGTTGTGTCGGGACGACAACAAAATCAGGCCCGAGGGAATATGTGACAAGACAAGCGCGATACTGAGAGATCTGTCGATCTTCGGTGGGGCGCTGGCCCCATCTTGTCAGCCATATTGTCTCTCGTGGTTCACCATCCTGTTCAAGCCCATGTTGTCTCTGTGGTTTAGTGACCTTTTTTCATCACGTTTATCTTCAATAAGATTTTATTACAAGGCCATAATAAAGTCCTACAAATTAGTTGTGTTTTTGCTCTATAACATAGTTTGTTGTAAATTGGTGTTTTTCGTGTTCTTCTAAGAGCAATAATCGAGTGTGTTGATCTGTTAGGGGCGCAAAATTAATACGCGCAGCGCGCAGTAAGTTTGAGTGACTAGCCCTAGGGCTTATAAAAAGAAAATAGCAAGGCGGCGAAACAGGTCCTATTTTTGAGAGGAGCCGCCCAGAAGAGAACAGACGAAATTAGACGCCAGAGTCAATATGTAGATGCCTTGAGCACGTGAGTCAAGTTAGATTAGCTTTAGTGTTCTATAATTCTGAGCTTGGCTAATATAAAGTTAAGGTTATTATAATGGATAAATGTTACAGTTTACCAGCGATTATTTCATTTAGCAGAAAGGAAAATACGGTATGAAGCCTATTTCACGTGAAATTTAGCTGATATCACTGTTAGCAGTATATTCAAGATGGCAACGCCGGGCGGCCCCCCCACGTGTTAATGACTATATTTCTGAGTGTTAAGATTCAAATAATTTTAGTTCTAGTCTTTAATATGCCTAAGAGTAATTAAGGTAATTTCACGATTATTGATTACTTCTAACTGTTTACTTCGTTTGTGGGTTACCTTTGAGTGAAGGTACAGATATGTATTTTTGATTTCTGGAGAGTGGCGAGGCCACTCCTGTTTGTTGAGAACAGGAGGTGTTTGTCTCTGTTTGCTCATTGTGGAGGCATGGCTGAAACACCAATGTGGCTGGTGTCCCATCACAAGCCGACAAGAAGCATTTTTTATGGTTGTTTCATGTGATGAGTTTCCCAATCTCATCAGGGGTCATATAGGGACAAAAACGCTTTGTGGCCAGGCGCACCAGTCGTCACTTTACGCTATGTTCAGAGTGCAGGAACGAGTATTGAGTGGGTCGGTTGAGAGGTAGTAGTTTTTATTCTCATTAATTGAGAGTATTGGTTGTACATGTATTGAAGAAAGATTATTTTATGTTCCCATTTGATTTATTATTATTGTTATGTGAACAATGGTTTGTGAGAGCACGTGGGCGGTACTTGGTAGATGTATATTTTCTCTTCTCCGCTCCTGATGGAGCATGGGGCCACCAGTGTGGTTTCCTCCGCATGAAGCATTCAGATGCTTTTGCAGTATGGTTTTTCGGTAGCAACCAATGTTACACGGTGAGATTGCCAGCCACATGCACAACAACACATACTAGTGGCATTGGACGACGACAACAATGAGTGTGTGAGATAGTAGATGAAATCAGGTGTTTGGCACATGTTTTGCCGTATGGTAAAGTGTTATTGATGTATGCTATTGATGTTCACTTAGACATTGTTTTGTATATTGTTTTTTTCAGACAGTCTATGAACACTGACTGGGTGTTTTTAGTTTGTTTGGTGTTTCGTTCTGTTCGGTAGAATTAAATGTTGATCTGTATAAGGGCTTTGGGTTGCTTGAATTGTTAAGTCTGCAGCTGAGAGGGTGTTGCAAGCAACCAATAATTGCAACCCCAGTCAAACGATCCTTTATAAATTTTCTTAGTGCACGGGTCTTGGGTGTTAGAGGTACACCTAGCCCCCACTGTCACATATATATATATAATATATAATAATATATATATATATATTATATATATATATATATATATATATATATTTATATATATTAAATAATATCGTCAACGTTCTCCAGTCCGACAACAGTTTTCATCAGAACGTCCTCGACTTAGAGAATACCCCACTCGACATAACGTATAACAACTTGGGAACATTTTCTGCATACATGTGAATCATCATATCAATGAGAAGCATTTAGAGACACATGGACTGTGTAGATTACTCACCATTTTGGTAACACGTATCATATACAACAATCATCATCATTTCGCTTTGCACCAGTTCATTCTTAATTAACTATTACTTAATTAAACTGCAATTTTATTATCTCATCTGCGTGTTTTTGTGTGAAAATCATCTTTCACCATCATCACGTTCTAATCATTCACTAACCCTATATGAAGTATGGATATTTCATTAATAAACCCAACGATCGTTTGATCATTATCTAGTTTGTATAAGTATCACCGTCGTGCTGTCCGTGTTACATATTCACCTACAGGAACATTTCTCTACTCAGATGAGGTTGGGAGGCTTTTTCTTTTACGGGATCTGAGGGCAGAAGCTAAGGTCGTGGGGAAACAGAACTCTTTCCATAATTAATTAGAAAACACTGTCCATTGGAAAGCATTCGCATTCCCGTCTTCTTGTCCCTATCTCTAATAGGTCTTTATTCTTTTCTTAACGAGCCCAATTTCTAGAGACCTTATACCTAATTATCTCAATAAACTATTCCTGGCAAAAACTACTGTCGTAGTTGCCCCAGTACACACCACACGCGACAAAAGGCAGGGGCTGTATTTATTCATACAACCTAGTCAGTGATCCAAACCCACAAAGCAAACAATGAACAAACATCAAGCAAGTAACCAAACAAACAAAACACACAGACAGTGCTCAATTGCTAATCTGAAAAAAACGCGAAACAAAGCTCCGTCTAAATGTTAAAATCATAATAGTTAAATAATGAGAAACACCAATGCTCAAACTGTCCTTCTTCCACGCTACCTGAAACATTCAACTGTCATGCACACACACTCAGCCCCAATGCATGTCGTCTAATCAGACTAGTATGGTGTGTTGTGCATGAGGCTGGCAATCTCTGCCATGTAACACAGATTGCTACCAAAACCACTAACGCGATAATGCAAAAGCATCTGAATACTTTGTGGGGTTCATGCGGGAGGCCAGGCCACACTAGTGGCCATATGCTCCATAAGGAGCGAGAAGCGACATAATTTGTTTCCCAAGTGGACCCACGTGCTCTCATAAATTATCCGACACATAACAATAAACTAAATAATAATGAAATATGCATAAAATAATATTAACGAATACTAAAATATTAACGAATACAACGAATACTCTCATTATAGAGCACAGAACCACAACAACCTCGCAACTGATCCATCTCCATATTCATCCCTGCAATCTCTGAAGCATGTCGTATATGCCGACTGATGAGATTGGGAACTCATCATATAAAAACACATTGTTACAGAAACAAACCACTGCCATAGCATATAAATGCTTCGTGCAGGCTTTCTGTTGGGATTCAGCAGCACTGGTTGTCGCCCTGCTCCGCAAGGAGCAAACAGGAACGTTTATGTCTCAAATGTGCTCCACGTACCAAAAAAATAGGGTGTATCATATTTAAAAGGCATATTAATGACTAGAACTAAATACATCACTAGGCCTATAACACGTGGCTGCCATCTTGCGAGGACATCATACAGCCACGCTAACAACCCAGCTAAGCTGCGTGGTTGTACATTCTATAGTAACCTTACATTATAATACTAAATATTATAGAAATAATGGCTTAGCAAAGCTATTTAAAGCAGTACAGATAACCAATAGAGATTTTACACTGTATAAAAGACTATGAAACTAAGAAAGCTAACACCAATTAGCTATAGCCGATCTTACTAATAATTACACCACATTATCAGTCTAACATTACTGAAGAAGCACAGGACTTTTATTCTAGTAAGCTGTAACTGATAAGGGTGGATTTAGGCTGACTTCAATTACCATGGACGTTGTAGGTATAGGTCCAATTTCGTTGCAAATCGTTAGCCCCGTCACAATACCACCCCTATCAACACCAGGTATTAATAGTTCAAGATGTAGGGTGTCTTATCTGGTTTGTGTTGTTTGTTGTAGCTGTGTATAGTGGTGATGTAGTTCACAGAGTTACAGCATGTAGGGTACAACATGTGAAGTCATAAATGGGTAAACTGCTCATTGACGTTTTCATCATTTATTGTCGACGCCACAAGTACAAGTACGTACATCCAGTTCACAATAGAGCAAAGTCATGACATTCACGAATATCAGCATACATAGTTTATCAATGCATTTGGCATATTCTAAAGATGATGATATGGCGCCAAGGGATAATATGGTTGGCTCCAAATACAAACGTACATCAAAAAATCCTCTTACTGTTCAGATGTGCTAAATGAGTCAAATCATAAATCGCACGAGGATGGCATTCCAGGAGTGCAGGTCAAACTGACCTTTACAGGCATTCCTAAGTCTAACCTTGACGTAGGCATAATCGCTGACACACAGCGACGTTCATAGAACAAAGAACTGTCCTTCGGGATGAGTATGTTCCGTGTACATATAGATCTCAGGTATGAAGATACCTGGGGCGTGACATCTATTAGAAGAACCTTCCTTTCTGTAATGCATACGTGAGCAGAGATCGACCATTGTCAAACATAAAGTAAAGTTATAGATTGGATGTAAAGGAGGCATTACCTTCGTTCGAAAAGCCACACCACAGAAAACAGGCGCCTCCAGGCGTTTTAGAATAGTCAAGGGAAGGACCTTGTAAGCTCACTATCTCACAATAAGGCTCCTAATCCCTAACAAAATCACAGAGACGCCAAAACGCGTCCTTTCTGCTTCACAGCTTTCCATCGTCTCCCAAGATAAAGAAACTTCCCAGACGCCCCGCGTCGGACATGCACAGAACCTATACACTTGAATAGCAAGTCGATCTAGGAACATTCCAGATAAGATTTAACTAGATCGAGCCTTATTTGGACATGAACAGAGACCTCAACACAGGTTTTCAGACATTCCAACAACAGTTGACCGATACTACCAAATAAGGAGAATGGGTCACACTTCGTTAATAAAAAATATGGACCGACCGTGTCTCGACACAAGAGGAGGTAACATCATATTAAATGATAATCTCAATTATCCAGAGTTATGTAGCTTTGACCGAAACAAATAAAAGTGTACATTTCAGTCAATCTAATTACACAATGTCTTTAGCAAAAAATGATCATACAATGTCTTGAGAAAAAAAATGATCATATAATGACTTTAGAAAAAATGAAGATCTGTGCGTAACACTGTAACATATTAATAAATTGCTGCACTCTTACTTACTTACTTAGTCGTTCCCCTTCTACCGTGAGGTGTATAGGTTTGGAAGAGAGAGCGCCAGACTATCCTATCGGCTGTCTTCCTCCTGGCCTGGTTCCATTCTAGTCCTCGGTCCTTCAAAGATTGTCTAATGTTGTCCTCCCAGCGGACTCTGGGTCATCCTGTGGGTCTGGATCCCTGGCTCTTTGTTTCCCATGCTTGTCGTGGTAGCCGATCTTCTCCCATTCTGCAAACATGGCCAAACCATCTTAGTTGGGACTGTTCTACTTGGGTCTGCAGCGAGTGGGATTTTAGGCCTTGATGTATCGTCTGGTTGCGGACCATGTCTCTTCTTGTTACTTCAACCACCTTCCTCAGATACCTTATTTCAGAGGTTTGGATCTGGCTTCTGTGGGGATGTAGTCATTGCCCATGACTCGCATCCATATGTCAAGACTGGGACATAGGTGGAGCGGTATACAGTCATCTTCGTTTTCTTACCAACCCCTCTCTTGCTGAGGAATCCTCGATTTATGGCCTGAAAAAGTCTCCCAGCTGCTGCTTTTCCAGTGGCCAACTCTTAATTGCTGCACTCACCACACTAAAATAAACTATTTCGGCATCAGCACCGTAGTTAATAAATACTCGGTATACCAATCTAAATCGCTCCACAATTAAATATTATTCAAACCGACGGGTCGGATTTACATAAGATCATTGAAGGTTTCCTTAACCTCAAACAATATGGAAATACAAAACCATTAATTTCAATTACACAAATGTAATATCCGAATATGTCAATTCTAGTACCGGCCACGTATTATATTTCCTGAACATGGACCATCTGCTCCAGCCACGCCATGTCTGAAAAAATTTAGATCTGAAACCAACCGCACGTGAAATATAAATAACATTGAATTAAGTATATAATTATTTAAAATACTGTGGCACAAAGATTGTGATCCTATATTCTTTCTAACACTATAAAGACTTTAGAATGTTGGAGAATAATATTAAACCTACTCACAAGTCCTAGGCATGTTCTTGAACTAGACTTCAGTATTTCTCAATAGCTTGTTCTCTCTCCGCGACAGGCGATCAGAATGATAAAGATTTTAAACTGACGCAATAGCGGGGACGCTTCTCTTCTCTGATTGGCTGCTATCCGTTAGCGATAAGACTAATGTTCTATTTTTAGATCCTGACTGAGTAACATTAAAATGGCTGCCAAATCGCTATGTTGTAGTAAAAAGGCAGAGAATGACAGACAAAATGTCGATGACAAGATGGCGCTGTCAAATAAAATTCAACTATCATTCAGATTATGTAAATTGTTTTTATTCATTAATTTCCATCATCATCCATTCATAATTTCACAAGAAGAAAAGATAGATGAACATAGTAAATTCAATAAATTGTGCTCAGCTGACTTATTAATTTTATAATGTTAAAGTTTGAGTTTTATTGAATTGTTTAATTATCGTAAGTAGTTACATAGCTAAGGTGGCACTTTAGGGTCTGACTGAATACTCTCTGAAGCAGATACCTTCACAGCCGTGACTATCCTGTGATACCAGTGTTCTTCTCCAACACTGGGACTTCACTCATTTCAAGACAGAATACTACTAGTTCTGCTCTTTTAGTATCTACTATTGACACTTCACTTATAAAAACCTTGCGCTACAAGTACGCTCGGGAAATAGTATCTGTACAACAGTTAGCTTATTATAGTCCGTTCGGAAATTCGTGCCCACAGAAAGCGTCAATCTTCTCCAAAACTGTTTGTTGTATGGACATGAATTTTTGCATGCAGTCTTAGATTTCCCATGCAGTTAAGATTTTGCGATCATTACATCCACAGCTTTCGCGAAATTTGCAAAACGGCAATTTTCTTTGATCTTTTTGGAACATTTACCTAAATTTGCCCGCAACATTAATTCTTACAGTAAATCACAACATTTGTGCGACAATACTGTTCAAAGGCGTGTCCTAAATGTGTGATTGGTTGTTCACGTGATTTTGATACGAGGAATGATGATCTGATAATGAACAATGATAGCAGTAAATCATCAGGAAGCTATGACGAATCGTAACTGTTTATGTGTTATTATAGATTGGCATATGAAATTAGTTTATCACAAACGAAGGAATGCGATCGACGTGCCTCATTCCGAATCGGACGACTCCAATAAGTTCACAACAGTTATTGGTTGGATAAACTGCAAGCCATCTCGCTGCCAGTAATCTTCTTCTTCCTGGAGCACGTGATCTTCATATTTAGCCCAATACTCTGTGTCTATTAGTGAAAGGGCCTCACGAGTCATGTCTTTAACATCGCACATTTTAAAAGTGGTGTTCTGGGCGGCCACTTGCCCTTTAACTCTAGCCCAAACCAGCTCTACTGGGTTAAGGTGAGAATGGTAAGGTGGGAGTCGAAGAGAAACATGACCCTGCTCTTGGATAATTTTATCAATCAGATACACTTTTGTCTTATTCCTCTGTCTCACAAGCTGCAACAACTCTGGTTTTAAATAGCTGTTGTCAGCGAAGATGTTTTCATTCACAAGCCACCTCCTGATTTCGTCTTTCGTGCTTGCCGAAGTGGGAGCTTTATCCTCCTGCGCTAGAACATTATGATATATGGTGTGATGGCTACGGCGTTGTACTAGTGACCAGGTTTTCATGGTTCAAACCCGGGCGTCAGCGTTTGAAGGGATGTTTACGACCGGAAATTTGACTGAATAACCTGAACGGCTCCTGCACATAAATCCCGTGTGGATGGGAAGGAGCGAAGCTCCTGACCGGATTGGAAGGAAAGTCCACTGACCACCCTCCCCCCCAACCTCGCAATGACATGTCATTGGGCCAAAAGAGCTGGAAAGCTCGAGTGCCGCTGGTTAGAAAAAAAATATGATAGGACGCATTATTCATCACCAGGCAAGACGGCCTATCTAGAGTCGGGAGGAGTGTATTCACTATCCAATCTCTAAAAATGTGCCCATTCATTTCACTGTGGTAGTCCCTACCATCTACAGACTTTGATTGAAAAATAAGCTCTGCATCACGGACAAGCCCATTATGTCTGCTGCCAGCATGTGCTAATATAATGCGTTGACCTTTGCTGCTGGGAAATTTCCTTCTATGGTCTCCGTCAACAGATTGCCATTCTTTCTCGTTCGTATGATGAGCATTAACCCAAGATTCGTCCAAATATACTATATCATAGCCGTCTTATCTTCTCTCACGAATCTGCCTAAGGTATTTGCTTCGAGGTGCAACCAGATGTGGTTTTTCACATAAAAAATTCCTTCCGCTAGACGTTTTTCTAAAAGTGAAGCCGACACTTCTGACAAGTTGCCAAAGAGTTGTTTTTGAGACGTTAATATCGCATTCTACTTGCAGCCGACTTTTCAGCATGCGGAGAGTAACAAGTTTATTGACATTAAACATCTTCAAAATCAAACGTCTAATGACATCCTTGTCAAAATCATCAATTTTTTTCTTCTTTCCTTGCTTAACCGCAGCCTCTGTACAATCACCGTCCTGTTGTATCCAACGTCGAAAAGATTTTCTATCCACACCCAGGGCCTTTCGTGTTCTCCTACCTGGTTCTTGGATGTCGTGGTATAAACAACCCATCTTAGCCTCTCTGCGAAAATGCCTGTACAATATAACAGTTACCTTCTGCAAAGTGATAAATTTGCATTTCAGATTAATTGCGCTTTTCATAATTATGCAGTTTAGTTTATTAATATATTTTACGTTGGTGTCGTTTTTTGTTTCGTTGCAGCCAACTCATTGCAGTTAGCATACGCCGCTGAAATAATTACTCGCGACTGTGTACAATAGGTGCGCACTCGTGCGGACATGTAGTCACTACACTAATTCAAAAAAAAAAAAAATATTGAATAGCACATTTCATCGCTTGAGATGTTCTGCAACAAAAATTAAGTGCGCAATTTTTGAACGGATCTTGTAATTTTCCTGTAGAACTAATAAAAATTAACCCAGACAACGGTAAGAGTTTTTTATATAACTTAAAGAAGAAAATTCGAACATGACATGAGTTTTGTAAGGGCAAAAAATATATTAATAACTGCATTGATATCAGTAGGCCACGTAGCAAATTTCATTAACATTCGTCAAGAGGTTGCACAGTTACAACGTTCGATGCGTGGGCACGAATTTCCGAACGGACTATAGTTACTTCCACTCCCGCTTTTTTTTCCTTTTTTAATTATATGTTCTTTGCAGGGGCCCCACTACCGTTAACAAAATCTAGGGGGCTGTAACGAAGATTTGTTTTTATTTAAACATATTATGATATATTAATACAAACATTTATCTGAAATCTTTAGATTGTTTTCTAGTTTTACCTTTTATAAGATTGGAGAGGGCGCCTGCCCAAAATATTTTAATAGCCTAGGGCCTCCGGATTCTTAATCTGCTGGTCTTACATTTAATGCCAAATTACAGCAGTCTTAGCCTTGATGATTCATCGATTTCGGCGCCATTTTCTAATAGACGAACATGAATTGCCCTCAGCCTTTAATGGCTGCTGTTGAAGCTAGTCCGTCAGCTCTTTCATTGCCACGTACCCCAGCATGACCAGGACAGTACCTGTAGATCCATATCAGTTCTTGAAGATTTGATGCTTCTATGGAGGTTTTCCTTTCTTTCTTTTTTTTCTTTTTTTTTAAAGCCTTTATTAGGTCGTGATTTCAACAACATCAGTATTTTTTACAAATTTTAAAATTGTTACATGATATAAGATGAAGGATAAAGGATACAACACCCCCCCCCCCCCCCCCCCCCCCCCCCCCCCCCCCCCCCCCCCCTTTCTCCCCCACCCATTTTTTTTTTCCTCCCTCCTAAAAATTGTATTTCAGCAAATCAAGAAGATGCAAAATTTTTACACATCAAAATCATATCATATAAAAAATACCGAGATTGCAACAAATTAATTTCAAAAATATGACCCTAAAAAAATATTCAGAATTTCCCAAAAATCACCAAATATCACTAAAGGTTAAAAGGACGTCGATGATAAACAGAATGTTGATGAGAACATTGGGGTATATGAGAATGACGATACATAGTGCTTAAATACAAATGGTAATGATGCCTAACATGAGAAGACATACTTAATATAAGATAATTTTTTGGATAAAATAAGTTTACATGCAAAAACTCCAAAATTTTCCAAAACAGTATCATATCAAATACAAAAACACAAAACTAATATCATTTATATTGTATAGGATAAACATCATATTACAAATCAAAATAACAAATTACATAATGGCAATGAAGACTAGAGGGATACGAATAATGAGAATGATTTTTCAAATCATTCCAACAAACAAAAAATCCAGTAACCAAGATTATTTAATGTTGTCTTGTTATATCTTGTGTTATGTGTTCATATATTTGTGAAAATATTCTGTTGTCATATTGTCATTTATACAGCCTTATTTCTACATGTCCATACTAGATATCTGAATTCAGTTAAAAGAGTCAACAGTTTGAGTTCTGTCTGTCTCGGTATCGTGGGTAGTGTATTAAGCATAACAGCCTGGTACATGTTAAGTGTTTGCTGTGACTTAGAAGCTATTAATCTTCTTAGTTTGTTTAAAGTAGGGACCACTGTCTTACATGTGTAAAACAAATGGTCTTCTGTTTCTATCACGTTGTCACTGCATAGCTTACATTTTGGGGGTGTTTTGCCTGTTTTCATTGATGATTTGTCAGCAAGCGATGTTTAATTGTACAGTAGTCTGAAAGTGATTTCTTTTGCTTGTGGTCTAACATCTACTGCATGAATGTTCGTGAAGCTCTGTGTGTAGTCAGTTATGAAAAGGTTGTATCCTCTTTTTATTCGTGTACCTAAAGGTGATTCTTGTGCCCTTACTAGAAGTTTGTATACAAGTTTGGTGTCTTGTTTTATTAACTGTGTGGTGAAAAATTCTAATACCCATATATAAATTAGAACATAAATGTAAAGCAGAACGAAATAATACGATAGGAAGAAGAATGGAGAAGGACCAGTGCTTTCCCAGTATAGATAACGCCTTAGTTGTATAACGCCGTAAGGGCTAACACAAGATTTCTACTTGTCCTAATTCGTTCGTTCCTAAATAAAATGCGTGAGCCAAACAATATGGCGATAACCGTAGTTCTAAAAATAGAATATGTAGTAAAATCTTTTAGTCGACCTTGATTTTAAAAACTAACACTAGTGTAAAATAGCGCACAAGGTTAGCCTTGGAAAGACAGACGGGCTTAGAAGAAGAGCGAGAGAGAGAGAGAGAGAGAGAGAGAGAGAGAGAGAGAGAGGTAGACGGACCATGGAACACAGTAGCGCAAGCCACTCGCTGTGTGTCTAACAATAAACCAACTCGCAGTGTGCATGGCCTAATTTTTTCAAATAAACAGTGATGAAAAAAACTAACGATACGATGTTGGGTTTTGAAAACAGGTTTAATTCTTATTAGGAAACCTGATTTTTACGTAGTGCTCCTGACTTTATACTGATAGTACAGTCGTAAAGGATTGAACAGGTGGTAGTTGAAATTAAACACTTAACATCGAAAAAAGATCGTATTCTTAACTACACCACTTAGCCCCTTGAAAATCATATATTCGTGTACAGGAAGGCTAGTGGACTAGGAATATGTAAGAAATTATCTAAAAAGTCCATTAGATAATTAGATATTGGTAATAAAACATATAGAGAACAGAGATACTGTCAGGTTTGGTCATATCTGCTCGGGATGGAAATCCCTGATTTTTGTTGAAACATAGTAGTGACAGAAAGTCTAAGATAGTACGTGGGAGGCCATTGGCTGAACTTTGAAGTAAAAAGAAAGTGGATTGGGTGACCTATGAATAACAAATAAATGCCGAGAAACGGAGTAGAAGTGAATGAAAATGTTGGAATGACTGGATACTCTTTTGAATATATTCAAAACGATTGGTCAATACACTGGATATTGGCAGAAGAAATCTTAGAGGGGACGCCATATCGTTACACATTTGAGAGATGAGAGCAGGCAGTGTTATCCAAAATTAAATATATGATAACAGCTTGGACATACCGCAGATCAAACTGTGCCAGTCATCTTTAGTGTGTTTTCCTTACGAATTGTGGTAAGCTAGACATTTTTGACCTGTATTTTATATGAAAATTGAATGTGAAATGATAAATTATGTCTGTATGTGGGCGGTTCAGTAGCAAACATGAGGCAAAGCCTAGATATTGCTCCACCATGTAAAAGATTGTCAGAGAGGAGTATAACTGCATATATATATATATATTGGATTGCCATATAGTAACATAACACCTAACCTATTGTATGGAAGGGATTACAGCTGGAATTGCAGAGGCGTTGTAACCATTAGGGAGAGGAATACTGGTGTATATTGTCACATGAAAAGCTAGCAGTTGGCCTAAAGCGCTGAACTTTATGTTTGTTTGTACTGTCATGTACTTCAGTGTGGAATAATATTGTATACTAGTTAGTAAGAAGGATGCATAACCTTCACTTTCAGGGACCGTGGTATAGATGGTGATATTGCATCGTCCGGTCTGAGTACTGCGTGATCCAGAAAGTTGGCAGCAGACTCCCTGCACAAGATAGAGGCCATTGTCTATCATATTATCAAACTGAGAAGCAAGCGAGCAGAGGATACATGTTTCCTGCAGCTGCATTATGAGATAAGAGCATGTCAGCACGTAAAGCCCAACCTTGAATAAACAAACCCTGAACTGAACTTTATTATAAAAAGGACATAAATTTTAAAGAAACAGAATCTGTGAATCCTTTAATATTATTTCCACCAGTAACAAACACATGAAGTCGTGATGACAAACAACAACCTAGCATTAAAAGCCAGTATTACCTCATAATAACCCATCACAACACTACACTTATAATACAATACTATTATATGTCTGGACAAAGATCTTTTGTATAAATTTTTGTACATAAACATTGTGCTTACATTTGAGTGTGATTCCTGATTCACATTGTAGTAGGATCAGGATATCTATATATTGAAAAAGCTAATACATTGTATAAAATTTAACACTTGACTTACTTAAGATAAATCTTTAGAGTGTTATGTGTTTGTGATTGTCATAGTGTTGTAAATTGTTGTGAATCTTAACTTAGGTGTTTATCTGTCTGTTGGTTGTTGTGAACTTACACTTCATCACTATCATAACCCTAGACATTAAACGAAGTCATCATACAATTCAAGAATAATTCTGATTGAGGTCGAAATGTGGTAGCCAGCAAGGTTCTCTGTAATACACCAACCTTATTAGATACAGAGACCTTCACAGCTGATCTCATTCAGTACACTAAGTCCCCTATAAATATTTATAAAATCCCAACTCACCACAAACTGTTCATTACGTTCTGCTCTATTGCTAAATATTGTCTACTAGGTATTTCTTGTGTTATGGTGTTTAATTTTGCCCTGAGGAGTGCCCCCTGATAGGTGTACTGTTTGTACTGCTCTAACTGCTCCTGTAAAATATGTGTGTGTGGGTTCGTGTTATCTAAACTTTTGGTTAAATTGATTGCTTCTTCTAAAATCTCCTCTTCTTTTTTAAACTTCCTATGTATAAAAGTAGCTAAAATCTGTGTCTTATCTCTTATTGTATTTTTTAACATGTCCCAATATTGTGCAATGTTGTTTTGGGAATGTCTTGCATGTACCCTTGTATTAGTTGTGATATTTGCTCAGTGTAGGTAGTTCTTTTAAGTAGATTATTGTTAAATTTCCAATGCAGGGATCTCTTTAATTTCATGTGTGTGTGTCCCGTACTTAAAATTGTGTAAACTGCTTGATGATCTGTAAATTTACTTACTTACTTAGTCGTTCCTCTTCTACCGTGAGGTGTAGAGGTTTGGAAGAGAGAGCGCCAGACTATTCTATCAGCTGTCTTCTTCCTGGCCTGGTTCCATTCTAGTCCTCGGTCCTTCAAAGATTGTCTAATGTTGTCCTCCCAGCGGACTCTGGGTCGTCCTGGAGGTCTGGATCCCTGGCTCTTTGTTTCCCATGCTTGTCGTGGTAGCCGATCTTCTCCCATTCTGCAGACATGGCCAAACCATCTTAGTTGGGACTGTTCTATTTGGGTCTGCAGCGGGTGGGATTTTTAGGCCTTGACGTATCGTCTGGTTGCGTACCATGTCTCTTCTTGTTACTTCAACCACCTTCCTCAGATACCTCATTTCTGAGGTTTGGATCTGGCTTTTGTGGGTTGTAGTCATTGCCCATGACTCGCATCCATATGTCAAGACTGGGACATAGGTGGAGCGGTATACAGCCATCTTCGTTTTCTTACCAACCTCTTTCTTGCTGAGGAATCCTCGATTTATGGCCTGATAAAGTCTCCCAGCCGCTGCTTTTCGAGTGGCCAACTCTTCTTTGATGCCCCCCTTTCGGTCTATAATAGCTCCGAGATATTTAAAGTGGTCGACCTGCTCCAGGACCTGTTCTCCCAACTTAATCTGATGTTTTCTTTCTTCTCGTGATATCACCATGGATTTTGTTTTAGAGCTGCTTATGACCATCCCTCTCTTCTCCAGCTCTTCCTTCCAGACTTGCAGGTTGGATTGGAGATGTGTCTCTGATTTAGCAATCAGGACAACATCATCAGCAAATGCTAGCTCTGAAATACAGACCTGTCTCATCTTCCAGTACCCCACTGAATACTTTCTTGTTCTCTCCTTACATGCCTTGATGACATCGTCCATGAGAAGTATGAAAAGATAAGGTGACAGGATATCGCCTTGTCTTACACCAGTGGTGGTCTTGAACTCTTCTGACTTATAGTTTGCTGTCCTCACATAATTTCTGCAAGACTTGTAGAAGCTCTGTATAGCATGTATCAGAGGTGCTGGAATGTTCTTCCTTGCCAAACAGTCCCAAAGTTTGCTCCAGGGGACCCTGTCAAACGCCTTTTCCAGATCTATGAAACAAAGATGGATCTCACTCTTGTACTCAAGGGCCTTTTCACTCAGCTGCCTGAGTGTGAAGATTAGGTCTTGAGTACTTCGGTTTGCTCGGAATCCGCACTGGGCTTCATCCAATTGTGGCTCAGCTAGGCATCGGAGTCTCTGCTCTAGGATTCTAGAGTAGATTTTACCAGGACACTGAGAAGGGATATGCCTCTGTGGTTTCCACATTGTCGATTGTCACCCTTTTTGAAAATCGGTGTTATGATGGCAATCTCCCAATCCTTTGGTATGGCCTTGTTGCACCATGCTGCTTGTAGGACCCTTAGGAGTAATAGGTCGCCTGATGCTCCCATGTACTTAACCATTTCTGGTGTTATACCATCATGCCCTGCTGCTTTGCCCATCTTGATTTTCTCCAGTGCTGCCTTCAGTTCTTCCATCTTTATGTCATCTTCATCACCATTTGTATCTTCTTCTGTGCTAGTGGTTATCATTTCTGATGCTCTACCTTGCTCACCATCAAGGAGTTCTGAGAAATATTCTTTCCATCTTTCCATTACTTCCTTCGGGGCAGTAAGCAATTTGCCTTGCTTGTCCTTTATAAATTTAAGAGGGCATTGTTTTTCCTTCCTCATGTTCTTTAGGGTCTTATAGAACAATTTCTGGTTTTCTTGCGCATCCTTTTCTAGCTTTTCTCCAAATTTTTCCCAGGACTTCTGTTTTGCTGCTAGCACCTTGTTCTTTGCTTCTGTTCTGAGTATCACATATTCTCTATATTTCTCTATTTGTCCTGCTGTGTTTTTAGCTCCCAAGTATTGTTTCCATGCCATTTTCTTCTCTCTTATTTTCTCTTTGACTTCTTCTGTCCACCAAGGTGTCCTCTTTCTCTTGTTCCCAAGTCGGACTTCACCACATGCTTCTGCAGCAGCTGTCTTTATGATGTCCTTGAATTTAAGCCACAGGGTTTCCAAGTCATCAGGTTGTTCTTCTGTGTTTCTCACCGCTGTAGCAATAAGCCCCTGATATCTGGTCTTAATTTCTGGATCTTTCAGCTTGTAGGTCTTAATGCTCATTTCTTCCGTTCGTTTACTTGGTTTCTTGCGTGGTGCTGGGCAGTTCCTAGGCTGAGCAACTCTTTCAGTTGTTCTTTTAATTGTAAGCAGGTAGTGATCACTTCCAATCTCTGGCCCCCTCCAGACTCTAGCATCCCGGACATATTTGAATGAGCTCCTCCTAACAATGGCATAGTCGATCACTGACTTCTCATTCTTTGTTGGTTCACACCTAGTATATGCATGTATGCGCTTATGGGGGAACTTTGTGTTGGTAATGATCAGATTCTGCTCACTGCAGAATCTGAGGAGTCGCTTTCCATTGTCATTGAGAGTATCTTCTCCATATCTTCCGATAACTCCACCCCATCTAGCATGGTCATTTCCAACTCTGGCATTGAAATCTCCGAGCATGATAATTTCATCTAGGCAGTCATCCACTGTCCTTTGAAGCAGCTCGAAGAATTCTTCCTTGACCTCTGCTCTCTCATCCTCATTTGGCCCATACACTATGACCAGGTTGACTATGGTTTCTCCTTCTTTTAGTTTTACAACCATAATGCGCTCCGAGACAAAGTTCCATCCCTTGATACTATCTTTCTGGTTTTTGGCCACAATGCAACCCACGCCCCCTTTAGCTCTTTCAGATGTGGGTACACCACTGTATAGCAGAGTGTTGCCATCGAGATCCATGACTCCTTGTCCCTTTTTCTTTGTTTCGGTAATAGCCAGGATTTCTAGTTTTGCTTTCCTCATCTCTTCCATCAGCTCCTCTTCTTTCCCATTTATACTTCTTGTGTTCCATGTTCCATAAGTCGTAGTCCGTAGTCCGTTCCAGTTCGTCGCCTTTAAAATCAGTCCGGTTTTCTCTCTTATATTGCTTGTAATCATAGTTTTAGACAAACAGGTGATTGGCCTGTTGTGCCTTTGCATGGTGGAGGGGCTGCCTCCTTACGGCCTCCATGCAGGCCGCCCTCCTCCTTTTTCATCCGGGCTTGGGACCGGCATAGGCGGAGTTATCTGTAAATTTAATTGTATTTTTTATATGATAAGCTTTGTGTATATTGTAATGTCTAGATGCATAAATTATGTCCAGTCTCGAGGCCTGTCTAAGATGTGGGTGTGATTTGTCGTAGTGCGTAAAGGCTTGTTTATGTGGTTCTATTTCTCTGTAGACGTCCGAGAAGTCGTGTTTGTCTAACATAGTTTGTATTTGTCGTAAAAGTGAAGACTTTTCTCGCGCCTGTGCTTCTGCAGAGCTTCTAGACAGATCTAGATGGGACAGAACACAATTAAAGTTTGCACCTAAAATCATTTTAGTTCCTTTATAAAGTCTCGTTATGATGTCGTATAATCCGTCATAAAAACCAGGTCGGTCAATTTTCGTCGCTGGTGCGTATATGTTGATGAGTGTGAGTGTGTGTGTGTGTGTCTTGTCTGTTGTGTTTGCTTTGTATTTGTATTATGACAGTTCTGCCATAACTGTCTATTCTATTATGTACTGCTGCCCAATCTTCGCTAATCTGCAGAATAGCTACTCCTGCATGGCAAGTGCCTAAGCTGAACCAGCCATGCTTAAGTCCTAATTTAGTTACCAACTGTTTGGCATGAAAAACAGAGGTAATACCGGTTTGTTGTAAACATAAGAAATCCGGTTTATTTTTTTGTATCAATTTGATGACATGCTCTAGTTTATTTCTCAAACGGGAGCCGCGCTAGCGTAGTGGTTACAACACCGCTCTGGCGACCAGGTGATACAGGATCAAACCTGGGCGACGGCATTTGAGGATTTTTCGTCGACCGGGATTTGGACTGGATTAACTCGAGACCTGGCGAGGTCATTTGAAGCAGTGTTGTCGACCAGGGACTGGCGGCTCCTGAGCCGACCTAGCTGCAATGGGTACCTCCGAAATCGGCGAGTATTTGCCTGAATGGCGAGGGACACCTGTCTCTGTACAAGAAATAAAGGGATACTCACGTAAAATCAATGTCAGGTTAGACATAAATAATAACCTGAGATTTTGCCTCGAGTATTAGCGGGCGTACGAAAAAAAAAAATTTCTCAAACCATTGATATTGAGAGATATTATAACTAGGCCACTTGACATAGTGGTAACTGAAGGTTGGCCACTTGCCGCAACTGATCTGCTCGGCAAACTGGTAGGTTGGCCAAATGCCGCAACTAAACTACTCGGCAAATTGGTGGCTGAGGGCTGACCACTTGCTGTAACTAATCTGCTCGACAAGATGGTGGCTGAGGGCTGGCCATTTGTCGTTCCGTACTGATGATTAGGGCCAAGCACGGACGAAACCGCGCTGCCCGGCACTCCCACCCCAGCGGGGGGAGAGGTGACTGCTTAGCTGTGTTTTAAGTGCATTATGGTGTGTTGGTGTGTGCGGTGAGTGCGTTTGTGTTAAACTAAAACAAACTTATTAACATTAAGAAGAAACACAAAATCTTAAAATATAAGAGACACTCCTAAACTATAGTTATTATAATATTTTACTAACAAAATTACAGTACTGTTGGCGAGTCCTGTCCCCTGGGCCAACTGGAGGCTGTTCATCTTCCTGTACCTTTGCAGTTCTCTGTTCGTCTTCATGAAGGGGCTTCTCGTGTTCCCGAGACTTGACAAGGAACAGGGCTGTCTATACTGGAACCTCATTCACTGACTGAATCAAATTCTGGGTCATCTATAAAAAGACTTGCTTGTGTCATCATATTGTCCATAGCATCCTCTTCCGCGAGGGTCGCCCAGCTGGGGTACAGTTTATCCTGTACCGGCTTTGACTCTTCTGTGGACCGGCTGGATCCATCAGCTTGGAACACGGTCAGCTCATGCTCGTCTAACACAGGTGTTGACACCCACTTAGGGGAGGGCTCCGCAGTGGACGCTTTGGGCGACAGCGGCAAGTCTTGAGGTTTGGTTGGAGACGCCTTTTCTGGCTGGTATCGCCTACGCTCCTTTGACTTGGTAGGCCTGTCTGCTGCCTGGACGGTTTGCATCTTTCTCTTACGTTTGTCGTCGATCACTGACGTATAATCTTCTTCATCTATGTTAGCCCTGGGGCTCTCTGGGCGGGAAGCTCTCTTGGCTGACTTGACTTACATTGCTCCACCGGTGTTGTGTCGGCGACCGCTTCTTGGGCCTTCTTTTGCTTGACCTTGGGGGCCGCTCGCTTCCTCAGACACTGACTGACCCAATGTGTGTCGAGCCCACAAATAGCACTGTATTTTTAGCGCCTGTAGGGATACCCACACTCGTTGGATCTTTTCTTCTTGGCCTTCCATTTTTAGGTGTATGAAATGCGGCACCTGGTGTACCGAAGGCATATATAAAAAGTTCCACTTATCATAAGCGGTTTTAATTCTCGACACTTCCGCCCCCTTATCTCCTGACACCGCCGCTGCAATGCGCTGGACCGCCTCGGTCTTCATCGTGGGGGATATCCAGTGAAGGATCCCCTTGGACTTCTCTTTATCCTGGTGTTCAATATACACCGTCATTTGCGGGTTGGACCATTCAAATTTCCTGCCATGCAAGCCTTGATAAGGCTTCATGTGGGCTGCTGTCGTCAGCGTTGCGTACCATTTGAATGGACCCTCAAACCTGTACAAAGTGGCGACGCCACTCGTTCCAACTCCGGCTGGTCTGGCTAATATACTGTCAATTAAAGAGTATGAGGCGCGATTTGCTTGTGGCCCAGTGATTGAAAATGACCAACGTACCATTCGTGTCGAAGACAACGATCCTATTACGGAAGATGCATTGAGGTTAACAATCGCAGCCATAATAATATATCCAAAGACCAATAATGTCCTTTCGCTTTAAACTAGTAGATATTAACAAATATGGGTTCATGTTAAAAATGTAAATAGCTCTATATGCATTTATGTTTTCATTTTTAATCCAGTATTTTATAGACACAATATTAATGCATTGTAAAAGTAAGAACTTTTTGAGATAACTGCATGTTATATAGATTTTGCTTAAAAAAATGTACGTGCTGTATAACTTCCCTTAGTAAATTTATCGATTTCTGATTGCTCCCCCTTTTCAAAATTTGCTTTTAAAATTGTTATTTTTTTTATTTATTTTTTTGCTATTTACAATAGAACTGCTGACGTTGTCCGGCTTACGGTTTCTATCTACGGTATGGTGTAGCCGGTCTAACGCCCAACCCTCCTTAACCTTTCTTACGGCATACCTGGTACGTTACTGTTCTTTGCGCCCCTTTCGGGTCCTGGCAACACAAGAGGACAAGTACCAGACAAGTATCAATAGAACGATAAATGAGAAGAAAACGCTGACTATAGATTGGACACACGTAAAAAAAACTGTTGATAGCATTAGCAGACAGTACGTGTTCTGGAACCATCAGGGCAAGAGTAGTAGAGGTCAGACCACAGAACAGATGAAGAAGAGAAGTGGAGACAGAAATGAAAATAAGGAAGGTTTGAAAAGATCTGGTGTTGGTAGCACGTGACAGGGAGACTTGGTACGTGTTTGTTCGATTATTTCCGCGAGCAACAAATTATCATAACGTTGCTTTAAAACCTCAGTTTGGCAAGATCGTTTTGTAGCATTCAATAGTTGCGTATAGTGTCGGGAGAGTAACCATCGGCAAATCCATGTAACAAATTTGTGTTAATGGAAGTGAGAGACTGGGACTTCTTCAGTGTTCCATGGAACCAAGACTGGGACTTCTTCAGTGTTCTATGGAACAAATCATTTAATATTTATGACACCATCATCAGAACTGCCATGTTATAGGCTCCAGAAGGACAGTGACAGCAAAGACGGACAAAAGCCACCTGGCGGAGAATAGCGGAGGCAGAGATGCCGAGCATGAACCAGAGGTGAGGCACTACACGAAGGATGGCTGGCGGCCGAGCAAAGTAGAAACAGTTTATTGCTGCCCTTCAAGACGCCACCAGGCGTGATGGTCATTGATTCCTTTGTCAGTCAGCGGCCAAGGACCAAAGATGCAGCAGAAGAATCATATAATATGGAAGCAAGTTATGGACAAAATGTAAATAAACAAGAAAATCCCTGGAATATACAGAGATTTTGTTTTACAGAAGAAAGTAGAGAATACTCTTGTGTCATTGCCCGGGGGTATCTGAAGAAACAGAGACAGAATGGGGTTATAGCACCTTCAGACATGTCGTACTGATACGCGGTTGTGACTGAGGCTGGCCACCTCATCATGTAAAACAAATAGCCACAGAAACCACAGCTACAAGTGCATGTGACAGATTTTGTACGCTTCCAAGGACCAGCTTTAATGGTGGCCTCATGGTTTATACGTAACACATAGGACAATGATGATGATGACCATGATGATGGTGCTGATGATGATGATGACCATGATGATGGTGCTGATGATGATGATGATGATGACCATGATGATGGTGCATGATGAAACTAAATTATACTTCACAGAAAGTTAACTTCACTTTAAACAGAAGAGTGCTAGATAACACCATAGGATATACTTTATGTGCTGGCTAACACGATAGGATATACTTTAAGTGCTAGCTCACACGATAGGATATACTTTAAGTGATGGCTAACACGATAGGATATACTTTGAGTGCTAGCTAACCCTATAGGATATACTTTAAGTGCTAGTTAACACGATAAGATGTACGTTAAGTGCTAGCTAACACTATAGGATACACATTAACTGCTAGCTAACACTATATGATTTACTTTGAGTGCTAGCTAGCACTTTAGGAAATACTTTACCTGCTAGCTAACATGATAAGATATACTTTAAGTGCTAGCTAACACTATAGGATATACTTTGCGTGCTAGCTAACAAGGTAGGATATACTTTACGTGCTAGCTAACACATGTGTTTTCACTGGGAATGCGGAAAAAAATAAGTTCAATCCCAATGGTGCTGCGATTTTAAATGTCGGCTGAAGATGGCAAGTCCAAAATTGTGCTGGCTTAACAGTTTTTTTTTTTTTTTTTTCTTATTCTTGTTTCCTCCTTCCGTCATATAGAAAATCTGCCAAATCATCCAGTGTGGTCCACAGGTAGACCCCTATCGACCGGTTCACTACCACCTGGCTTAGATCGTTAGCTCAGAAGACGGGACAGACGAATGCAAGTATAATTTTTTTTTTAAACAGGGGCTTAGCCTCGTTTTTGCGAGACGTGGTCCGTGCATATAAGATACAACGTACATTAAGGTACGTGTCAACAGCAGTCATTTCCACTAAATTACTTACATTTTTTTTAATTGAAGTTGTTTGCTACTTTCATTTGTGTAGCACGCCCTTTCAACCATTTACCATATACATGGTACTGTTGGTTATATCAGGACGTATTTTTTCCTGTAGTGTGCTATGTTGTTGATTGTGATTATTATACGTTCTGCACTGTATTATTCCTCACGTAGGGTGTTTTGTTTTTTTACTTTTTGGTGAATAGTTCTGTTTGTTGTTTTTCAAAAGCACATTTGCGTCTATGCTGGTATGATTTTAATATTGTTTTGTAGTTTATTTGTTTTTTTTTTTCCTACTGGGTTGTGTTATTTCTTTCCGATGATATATCTTTGTTACTACTGTTAGCGTTGTTATGAGTCGTTATGAGTTTATTTTCAGAATATAGATATATAGGTATTTTTTCTTCTTTCTTTTGTTTTTGTGAGGTTTTTTTTTTTTGGCTTTGGGAGGGGGGGAGGGGGTTCCCTCCTGTCGTCTTTTAGATTGTTGCTTTTGTTTTTATGATAAATTGTTTTACTAATTTTTGTACTCCTACTGGTGGCTTGGTGCCCATTAAATTTTCTACATTAAGTTCTATTTTGCAGTTATTACAATAATCTTGTATATGTTGTCTATGTTTGTCGTATTTCTTGCATTCCAGTAAGAAGTGTTTAGTGGTATTAGGTACATAACATTCTACACAGATGGCTTCCTCTATAATAAATTACTTACATTTAAAATATATATATATATATATATAACTTCCACAGTAGAATACCATATAACCCGTAATGTTCTTTCTGTTTAAAATGTAGTTATTAACAAATTTGTGCTTATGATGTATAATGTTAACAGCTTTACTGAGCATCTTATTTTCTTCCTTGTTAAATTTGTTTCTTTTACTTAATATTAATTCATTCAGAAAAATTGAGAATGCTTTAAGACAATTGCATTTACTTTGCATTTGTTAAAATTAAAAGTTTTATGCAATTTAACCACCTTTGGTAAAAGTTTCGATTTCTGATTGCTTCCCTTTCTAATCGTGTTCGCAAAGCTGCTGTAGTTTTTGTTACTGACAATGGTACTGTTGACGTTTTGAGGCTTAAAGTTTATAATGTAGCTGATCCCATGCCCAACCATCCTTAGTCGCTTCTTACGACATGCCCGGTATTGTTTGCTCCAAGTTCGGGCCCCGGTAACACATAGGAACAAGTACCAATAGAACAAGAGATGAGAAGAAAACGTTGGAGATGGATGGGACACACACCGAGGAAACCTCTTACAGACAGTCCTTGTTCTAGAACCTCCAGGTTGTGAGAGGTAGCGGCAGACGGAAGAACAGATGTAGAGCGAACGGACGAACTAACCAGCTTTGTTCTCAAAGAGTTGAGAATTGGACGCCCAAGTTCGTCTAACATTCTGCCCTACCTCTCTCTTTCAACTTCTATACTGTTTCCAGTCATTTTCTCACTCTGGTTGTCACTTTGCGGAATAGCCCTCATTTGTCTCGTCGCAATGGCTTGAATCTGCTCAATGTCATCGAATCTGCGACCTTTCATTGTTTTCTTAAGTTGCGGGAACAAGAAAAAGTCAAACGGAGCAAGATCGGGTGAGTATGGAGGATGCGGGAGCAATGGAATGTTGTGTTTCGTCAAAAATGCGTTTGTGGTGACAGACCTGTGTGCAGGTGCATTGTCATGATGAACAAGCCAATTGCCTATGCGCCACTTCTCAGGGCGATGTCTGCGCACAGCGTCGCGGAGGCGTTGCAGGACTGTTTTGTAGAATTCAGCATTGACACTCTGTCCTATAGGGACGTATTCATGATGCACCAGGCCATCAATGTTGAAAAACGCTATTAACATGGTCTTGACATTGGACTTGACCTGTCGTGCCATCTTCGGCCGAGGAGATTATTGCGTTTGCCACTGGGAGGACATTTGCTTTGTTTCCGGGTCATATTCGTACACCCAGCTTTCATCACCAGTTATTATCGAGGACATGAAATTTGTGTCATTTTTTGCTATCTCAAGGAGGTCAGTGCAAATGGACAACCGATCGTCCTTTTGGTCCTCAGTCAGATGGCGTGGCACGAGTTTCGCTGACTCCCGTCTCATGTGCAAATCTTCAGTTACGATTTTATGGCACGTACCAATTGATATTCAAATATCATCAGCAACCTTTCTGATAGTCAGACGTCGGTCAGCGCGTATCATTTCTTGCACACGTGCTACGAACTCGTCGGTGTGGGAGGTGAAGGGTCTCCCTTGACGGGGGCCATCTTCAAAGGATCGGAGTCTACTTTTGAAACGGGAATACCACTCAAGTGTTTTAGATCTACTTAAACAGGACTCTCCGAAAGCTGTTTGCAACATTTCGAGAGTTTCGGAACCAGTTTTTCCTAGACGAAAGCAGAAATCAATGCACACACGTTGTTGAATTTTGCCGTCCATTTTTGAAACGCGACGAGCACCACTAGGTCACATCCGCTTATACGCTACCACACAGGTTTGGTACATATAGTGGCACGTGGTTGACACGTGCACTGTGTTAATATCACCTAGCTCCTTATAACGGTTTTCCGGATAAAAAATGAGTCTCGGAACTTTGTGAACAGGGTTGTATATCCCCATAAATTCACAGTACACAACATACTCAAGAAAAAGCTGAAGGACGGCAAGAACATTAACAACAAGTAGGAAAAGAACAAAAATAGCAAGAAGAACTAGAACAACAAGAACAAAAAGAAGAACAATAACAATAAGAATAAGAAGAACAAGAACAACAATAACAGCAAGAAGAACAAGAACAACAACAAGAAAAAGAACAATAACAATAAGAACAACAAGAAATACACGAACAATAAGAGGGACAATAACAACAACAAGAACAAGACCAACAAGAAGATCAAGAACCATAAGAACAATAAGAAATACAATAACAACAAGAACAACAAGAACAACAAGAAGAACACGAAGAACAATAACAATAAGAACAACAATAACAACAAGCACAACAAGAACAACAATAAAAAAGAACAACTATAACAACAATAAGAACAAGAACAAAAAGAACATCAATAACAGAAGGAAGAACAAGAAAACAAGAACAATAAAAAGAAAATAACAACAGGAAGAACAAGAACAACAAGAAGAACAAGATCAACAATAACAACAGAAAGAACCTGAACGACAAGAAGAACAAGAACAACAATAACAACAGAAAGAACAAGAACAACAATAACAACAGGAAGAACAAGAACAACAATAACAACAGGAAGAACAAGAACAACAATAACAACAGGAAGAACAAGAACAACAATAACAACAGGAAGAACAAGAACAACATGAAGAACAAGAACAATAAGAAGAACAAGAACAATAACAAAAACAATAACAACAAGAACAATAACAACAATAACAACATGAACAATAATAAGAACAACAAGAAGAACAATAACAACAAGAAGAACACGAACAATAAGAACAAGAACAATAACAACAACAATAACAACAACAAGAACAAGAACAATAAGAAGAACAAGAACAACGATAGCAACAAAAAGAAGAAGAGCAACAGAAAGAACAAGAAGAACTAGAAGAACAAGAACAATAACAAGAACAAGAACAACAAGAACCAAAAAAAATTGGCCACATAACGTACACCTGGCAATATAGAAAAGTTGTCTCGCATTTTAAGTCAAATATAGAAAACATGAAAAGTGGGATCAGCCTATTTTCTGAAAATGTATAATATCATGAATCTCTTCTTCTTCCGTCCTTAGCCAAAGACCGACCAAGCAGTCAGAGGCCATCACGCCTTGTGGCGTCTTAAGGGCAACAGCAGATTGATTTTCTCTGTTGTAGTTTCCCATCACGCCTAGCGGCGTCTTTAGGGCAACAACAAATAGATCCATCTGCCGTTGTTTCCGTAATCGGTGTGACAAGCCAACGGGTGATCAGCCCATTGGGCATCATGAATCTAAACACGTGAAAACAAAATGTTGAGAACATATTCTAAGAAGGTGTATTTTCACTTTGACAATTGTATTTTCATCATAAATTGTGCTTTTTCTATCAACAACACCATAAATTTCTCAGAACCTTGTATTATGTTACAAGTTTTCTGATAACTTATTTATTTATTCATAAATCAACAGAGCTATTATAGACCGAAAGGGAGGCATCAAAGGAGAGTTGGCCACTCGAAAAGCAGCGGCTGGGAGACTTTTTCAGGCCATAAATCGTTAATTCCTCAGCAAGAAAGAGGTTGGTAAGAAAACGAAGATGGCTGTATACCGCTCCACAATGTCCCAGTCTTGACATATGGATGCGAGTCATGAGCAATGACTCATCATCATCATCAGCTGCCATCTCCACAACGAAGGTTGGCTGTAATGGATCTCCAACGTCTTCTGTCTCTTGTCTTGGTGGTGCACTCTGAAAGACTCTTTCCTGTCCATCTCTTGATGTTATCTTCTCACTTATAGCGCTGTCATCCCCTTGTACGTTTGCCTTCAACAATGCCTTCTATTATGGTCTTCTGCAGGGTGATATGCCTCTTTATGTGGCCAAAGTATTTTAGCTGCCGAACTTTAATCTCCCTCATTAGTTCTCTTTTCATACCTAGATTTTCTAGGACCTCCTTATTTGTTTTCTTCTCTTTCCACGAGATACGCCCCATTCTTCTATACTGTTCAAAAAAAAGAAACGCAACTTTTTTGGTGTTACTTTTATAAAAGATATTCGCTGATTGGACATCAGTCAACCTATCGACTGTGTCCACCTGGTCATTAACTTCTCGTGGTTACCTGAATTGTGCTCACCTCATGATTCTTGAGGTCATGAAAGAGGTCAAGGTCAAAACAACATTTTTGACAATAACTCGTGACAGGTTCATGAGAATCCCGTGAAACGTACTGAACACAAAACTCTCTGACCATATTATTGAATGCCTATAAAAGATTGACGCTCCTCGAATAAATTCAGTTGAAAATTCAATGCGCAAGTATGGCTCATCTCACTACAGAACAACGACTCATCATCATTGGACGTTTACAGACTGGACAGTCACAAAGTGTAGTGGCCAGACAATTTAATGTGGTTAGAAGCACCATTAGTTGCCTTTGGAGGCGATTTCAAGAAACTGGCTCAGTGGCAGACCGGCCGCGCAGTGGAAGACCTAGAGTCACAACTCCTGCCGAAGACCGCTTCATACGGCTGCGTCACCTCAGGAATCGACTTGCATCTGCGTCCTCCACAGTCCAGTCAATGTCAGCAGCTCGTCGAATTTCAGATCAAACGGTCATGAACCGGCTGCACGACTCTGGTCTTTGGGCTCGAAGACCCTACAGAGGTCCTGTTCTTACGGACCGGCATCGCTAGGACCGACTGCAGTGGGCGCACCAGCATCGTCAATGGACCGTTGGGAATGACTGGAGACGGGTTTGGTTTAGTGATGAATCATGTTTTTGTGCTCCAGCGATACGATAGACGGAGAAGAGTTTACCGCAGATTCCATGAGCGCTACGCCCAGAACAGCGTTGATGAGGCTCCTCAACATGGTGTGGAGGTGTACTGATGTGGGGGCGATTTAACTTCATGGGAAGAAGTGACCTGCTGCAAATTGAAGGACGCCTGAATGCCCAACGATACGTCGCTTTAAATTCTTCGTCCTCACGTCCTTCAACTTCTGGCTGCACGAGGGTCGATTTTTCAGCAGGATAACGCTCGACCTCATGTGGCACAACTCGCCACCCAGTTCCTCGCTGACAACAACGTCCAGACCATTCCGTGGCCAGCCATGTCATCAGACATGAACCCCCATAGAACACTTATGGGATGAACTCGACAGACGACTCCGCCAGCGAGACGTGGCTCCAGCCAATCTCCGACAGTTGTCTCTTGCACTGCGGGAAGAGTGGGCAGCCATCCCACAACAACAGATCCAACGGCTAATCGAATCCTTGTCAAGGGGATGTCGTTCTCTGATAGAGCCAGAGGAGGCCATACACCTTACTGAAACGGAGGCCTCAGTCGCAAAGAATAAAAGTCCAAACCAAATTTAATGAACATCATTTCATTGTTAAAGTCCGAAAGTTTCTTCATGCTGTCGTGAAATTCTAATCCACATATTTAAATTAAAAAGTAAATGTAAAGCCTAACGAATTAATTCAATAAAAGGAAAGAAGACTGGTAAAGAACAGTGCCGTCACTATAGCGTACGCCTGTGCTATAGTACGTCATGCTAGTTAAACAAGAAAATCCCTTTCTATGCTCCGTCTGCATAATTGTAACGCTTTAACGTTTACTAGTAAAGCCTAATGCATCAACTACACGCGTTTCAAAAAAAACAATAAAACGTGTACTGTATTTCTTAGAAAACCTTGAGATAGACACACTGCGTAATGACCTAGATTAATATTTCATTAATTTCATTTTATACACTGCGTAACTAAAAGACAGACGGCCTTAGAGAGNAGAGAGCTGTACGGAGGAACGCATGCAATACTACCACACAGTCTCGCGATTAATAGTAACGCCAATCCCACGCGTAAGGCATGAAGCACTATCTCTTTTTCAAATAAACAGTAATAAAAAAACACTACCAATACACGGTCAGGTTTTGGAAACATGTTTAATGCTTATTAGGAAACATGACACAATACTGTTTTCTCTTTGAAATCCTGACTTTATACTGACAGAACAGTCGAAAAGGCAGGACAGGTGGCGGTTCTAACAATAAAAAAAATAAAAAACAAATACACGACTATCCTCGAATAATACATATTTTGAACGAAGCCACTTAGCTCCATTAAAACTTATATATTTGGGTGCCTTAGGACTTGCTGACAAAGAATATGTTAGGTGTTAAGAAATTAGTTTAATAATTAACAAATTATAGCCAAAATACTATAGTGAGGGTGTCAGACAACACAGGATCATTTTTGCTCATAATGGCGTGTTTGAACAATGTTTTAGAAGAAAATGAGGTCACCACGTTAAATCCTATTTGATTGGCTAGAATTATATGTAAGGCGAAACATGATTAGCCGACTGCAAATACTATTTTTGGTTGTTACTAGAAACGATAGAAAGGGTACATTTTTTCAAAAGCTTTTGTAAACATGGTCCCATTGGCTAGACCATTTGATATAGTCAATTAGGAGCGTCAGTTCAGTGCCACGTTTTGAAAATAAACTTACTAAGAAGCAAGTGCGTTGAGATCCAACTCATATTTTTCTTATGAAAGCCTGGGACAGAGGCAGATCGGAATTGTGCCATAACTCATTGCCAGTCAACGTATTTTGTTTAATATTTCCATGAATTGTGGGACAGTGGTACTAACGTATTAAAGCAGCACCTGGTCTGAGTTTTGCTGAATCCAGAGGCTGGTAGCATACTCCCTGATAAAGAGATCGACCAGTGTTGGGTCTCAAGAACACGGTGAAGCAAGCGAGCAGTGGAGACTGTTTCCTGCCGCCCACACAGAAGTTAAGATTCGTGGCCAGAGCAGCTCAATCTTGTGTATACCCCCTCTAAAAGTGACTTTACCTTAAATCAAGAGGGACATTTATTTGTTTCAAATAACAAGAAACTGTGAACCTTTACAATATTATTTCCACCAGAAACAAACACTTGAAGTCATGATGACAAACAACCACCTAACTTGAAAAGCCAGTATTACCTCATAGTCCTACATCACAACTTACACACATATTGCAATAATAATATATGTCAATACAAAGATTCTATCTATAAATTGTGTACATACAACTTGTGATTACATTTGATTGTGATTCCTGATTCACTTTGTAGTTGAATCAGGATATTTAATATTTGAAGGAATTAATACATATATTTTTAAAAGTTAACCCTTGACTCAGTTAAGATAGTCTTATAGAGTGTTCTATGTATGTGAGTGTCACAGTGTTGTAAAGTATTGTGTATTAAATTAAAGTGTGTATCTGTCTGTTGTTGTTGTGACATACACTTCATCATTATCATAACCCTAGACATTCAACGTAGTCATCACAATATTCCAGAATAAGTCTGACTGAGGCCTAAATGTGATAGCAAGTAAGGTCATCTGTAATACACCACACTTATTAGATACAGATACCTTCACAGCTGACCTCAGTCAGTACACTAAGTCCCCCTATAAATATTTATAATATCCCACTTTACCACACATGCCAAGATTGAAACATTAATTCCGTAAAATAAAATGTTGGTACAAGTTTGAAATTTGGTGTCCATTACCACAGCAATAATGTTGCGCTTCTTTTTTTGAACAGTATATATATATATCCACATTTCAAGAGCCTCAATTCTTTCTTCCAAATGCTTATTCATCGTCCATGTTTCTGCACCATACAGAAATGCAGAATATATATAACACTTTATGATTCTCAGTTTTAATTTGTGAGATAACTGTTAAGATGTCAGTACTGTCGTGAAACATTCTAAATCCACATATATAAATTAAAAGGTAAATGTAAAGCCTAACAAATAAATTCAATAAAAGGAAAGAAGAATGGTAAAGTACAGTGCTGTCACAATGGCGTACAAAAATCCCCCTTGTTTTCTACTTCGTCTTCAAATTGTAACGTTTCCACGTTGATAGTAAAGCTTATAGCAGCATACACGCGTTTCCACAACACAATAAAACGTGTACTGCATTTCTAAGAAAACCTTGAGATACGCACGCTGATTAATGACCTAAATTAATACTAACATTAATTACACTACGTTAACATACACGGAAAGACAGATGGACTTAGGATAGAAAGAGAGGGAGGGCTGAAAGCAGGGACGCATGCAACACGAACACGCGGCTCGCGATACAAAATTAATACCCTCCCCGCGCGAAAGGCCAGAAGCACTAACTTTTTTTTCAAATCGACAGTGATAAAAAACACTACCCATACGAGAGTTAGGTTTAAAAACCTGAAAAACGCTTATTGGGAAACATGACATTATACTGGTTTACGTTTGAAAGCCTGACAGTACCCAGACACCACATCGTATCGAAGTGAACAGGAGGTAGAAGAAAATTCACATTTTTGAACGCAGCCACCTAGCTCCCTTAAATTTATATAATTGGGTTCCTTAGGACTTGCTGACAAAGAATATGTTAAACGTTACGCAAATAGTCTAGGAATTAACAAATTATAGCCAAAATAAAATGGTGGTGCTGTCAGACAACACCAAAATCAGAATTGCGCAGTGGCAGGTTTTGAAACCACCATTGTACGGGAAATAGGCCAACATGTTACCTCCTATTTGATTGGCGGAAAGTAAATGTAAGGCTAAACACGATTAGTCGGACTATAAATACTAATTTTTTGTTGTTAGGGAAACGTGAGTAGGGGTACTTTTTTGAAAAGCTGTGTAAACATGGCCCGATTGGTTAGACCCGCCAATATAGGCAATTAAGAGCGTCAGTTCAGTGCCACATTTTAAAATAAACGTACTAAGAAACAGTGCGTTGAGATCCAGATCATATTTTTATAAATAAAAGTCTGGGACAGAGGCAGATCGGAATTTGTGCCATTATTCATCGCCAGTGAACGTATCTATGTAATCTTTCCATGAATTGTGGTAAGCTTGATATATTCAATATCTTTTTAATGAAAATTGAATGTAAATTGATAATTTATGTCTGTATATGTGTGTGGTTCAGTAGCAAACATGAGGCAAGGCCTAAATCTTGCTCCAACCTGAACAGGAGGTGTCGGAGAAAAGTAAAACTGCATGGAATTTCCAAACAGTACACTGACACCTATCTTATTAACTAGAAGGAACTAATGCTGGAATTGCAAAGGCGTAGTAACCATTTAGGAGGAGAATACTGGTGTAAATTGTTTCAGATGAAGCTAGAAGTTGGTCTACCGCTCTGAACTCAGTGTTTGTTATGTATTGTGTTCAGTCTGGAAATAGATTATAAATTAGTTATGAAGTAGGAGGTACAACTTTCTTGTTTCAGGGACTGTGGTCCTAGTTATTGAAGCAGCACCTGGTCTGAGTTTTGCTGAATCCAGAGGCTGACAGCATACTCCTTGGTCCAGATAGCGACCAGTGAGGTGTCTACAGAACACAGTGAAGCGATCGAGCAGAGGAGTCTTTTCCTGCCGCCATCACGAAAGATAAGCTTCTGTGGCCAGATAGCTCAACATTATGTGCCCCCTCAAAAATTGACATTTTAGTAAACACAGAGGGACAATTAATTGGTTCAAATGACAGGAACTGTGAACTTTTCCCAATACTATTTCCCCGATAATCAAACACTTGAAGTCATGATGAAAAACAACAACCAAGCTTGAACAAAACCAGTATTACCTCATATTACTACTGCACAAATTACACACATAGAATAATAATAATAAACTATGTCAATACAAAGTTCATATATATAACCTGTGTACATAATACTTGTAATTACATTTGATTGTGATTACTGGTTCACTGTGTAGTTGAATCAGGATATCCATTATTGACAAGAATTAATACATATATTTTTAAACTTAAACACTCGACTCATTTAAGATAGTCTTATAGAGTGTTATATGTGTGTGAGTGTCACAGTGTTGTAAGTGTTGTGGAATAAATTAAATTGTCTATCTGTCTGTTGTTGTTGTGACTTACACTTCATCATTTTCATAACCCTAGACATTTAACGTAGTCATCACAATATTCCAGAATAATTCTGACTGAGGTATAAATGTGATAGCAAGTAAGGTCATTTGTAATACACCACACTTATTAGATACAGATACCTTCACAGCTGATCTCAGTCAGTACACTAAGTCCCCTATAAATATTTATAACATCCCACTTTACCACAAGTACATGTTTCATGTTGTTGAATGTAGCTTTGGCCATTCCTATTCTCTTCTTGATTTTTGTTTCACAAATCCATCTTCTGTTATTATATGACCAAGATATACGTAGCTCTTGACTTGTTCCAGGATTTTCCCATTTACGCTTATCTTTAATGTGGGTTTATCGTCTGTTTTGCTAATTATCATAGTTTTTGTTTTCTCAATATTAATGTCGAGTCCATATTCTTGACTTATACTGTTCACTTGCTTCACTAGTTCTTATAACTCCTGTTCGCTTTCAGCTAACAACACGGTATCATCTGCATATCTAAGGTTGTTTATTGACCTTCCACTGATGTTCAGTCCTGGTATTTCCTGTATCTGTTTGAAAAGATTTTTTCGGTGTATAGATTAAATAGGCGGGGGGACAGCACACAACCTTGTCTGACACCTGATGCGTGATGCCATATGATGATGGATGATGTGTTCAGTTCACTAGTTATTATATCTACTGTTCGCTTTCAGCTAACACAAAACACGGTTTCATCTGCATATCTGAAGGTTGTTTATATTGGACCTTCAACTGATGTTCATTTCCTGTATGTGTTCAGTCAAAATGATGATGGATGGTATCCGCATGTCTGGTTTTGTGTAGTGTGCAGATGTGTTCATACAAAAATAACAGGGCAATCCACATAGGACGTCAGTAAACTCACGACGTATAAAGTCAATGATTCTTGAAACAGCCGTTGACGTTTTTCTTCATTATTTATTGTGGACGCCACAGTGACAAAATGGTTACGCGAATATGTAGACACATCAAACAGTCATTATCACAGCAACATTCAATACAGCAATAGACGGTAGACAGCATTACAATGATGAGTCAGATGCATGTTATATTTCATAGTGCTGTAAATGTAGTCAGGTGAAAAACTCCATCCTTTTCTATAACAGCCAGGAGATAACCAGATATATGAGATCAGTTCACTCTCCTTAGTCTGACTTCAGCAAGACAGACACGTCTGCCGAAGTATAAATAATGTCCTCCAAAATATCCTCTAGATAACAAAGGTTTTTCAAACCTAGTTCAGGTAACCAAGTAGCAAGTAATAGTCCTTGGGACCTGCATCAACCGATGCAGCACAATACAGCGACATGTGAGCTGGGAAAACATCTCGTGACGACGACTTTCGAAGACAGGCTATGAACCAGAAATCGCTCACGACCAAAAATCGATAGAGTTAATGAAAAAGTCAATTTACCTTGCTTTCATGAAATACACAGAAATATCACGCCTCCCGGCATGTGCAAATACACTAGAGGTATTATCTCGAATAAACGAAATATCCATTAAGAGGACTACACATCCCTGACAGAACAAAAAATAGCGGAGATCCCCTCTTCAACGAGGCATCTCTTTCGCCATTCAAATCGCTCACTCCACTCGTGGTGGGCGGAAACCGATCGACCAAAAAGCAAGACCAGTCATGCGCAGTCCGGCGCGAAAAATGACCACAGCTCAAAAACTCAACTGCATTCAATACCAACGCGAGAAGACAAATGCTTACCGAGAAAAGTAACTATAAATTTCAAGCAGTTGTTGCCCTTGCGTTATAAAATAGATATTGTAATAAAATGATGTTGCGAGAATTTATCACGCAACATATCACAACCTCCTCCCGATAAAAAAAAAATGTGGAACATATTTTTTTTTTTTTAAAATATCAAAGAGCATGCGATAAGCGGCTCAAAACGCACGAATTATGCGCTGATAATTAATTAAATTGCCTAACATGAGGCTAAATATAGAGTGTCTGGTGAGGATATACCTCAACAGAAAAATAAATATGTCTCAAAAATATTCACATCGGGGAGGTGTCACCAACACACATCACGTTAGCATGTAAACACAATATACGTATGCAAGTTACCATAATCATCATTAAACAGCATACTCTAATATTGTCTTTAAAAATGGATGTACAAATCTGATAGGAAAATTTAAATAGTACATTATTTGACATGTAATGACATAAGTACATAGTAAAGTTAAACTACATGACGATCCAGGACATATGCTCTGGTATTCCGAGGGTAAGTACACAATCTAGAACTCGTCATGCTTGATACTAGTAAGGTAAGTCCTCAGCTCAACAATGACATTCTGAGAAAGTACAAGCAATATAATGCTAATTAATAACTAATATGCTTCATAAGGTACAATACATTATTAATAATTGTGGCTGTTTAGTAAACTAACGGCCCTTATATTAACTACTCAGTCCTCCTCTATCATCTTAAAAACGAACAGAAGAAGATGACAACAAAGCACGATAGTGTGTACATATAAAGTGAGTACAGATGTGCTAATCTATTGTAGTAATATAGGTGTGTTATGACTCTGTAATATATAGGAATATAGGACAGAAGTATTAGTTAGAGTCATGTGGGCATCTAGACAAAATGTCAGCCATCACATTATCCGCACCACGGATAGCTCGTACCGTGAAGTGAAAAGGTTGAAGAGCTATAGCATATCGAGTGGATCTCGAACTCTTCAAATTCTTAGTCTGAATAGCTGTAAGAGCTTTCTGATCAGTCTCTAGAATGAAATGTGCGCCCAGGAGGAATCTTTGTAGCTTTAGAATTGACCAAACCATCGCTAACAACTCACGGTCTAAAACCGAGTAGTTCCTCTCTGCCGCATTTAGTTTTCTAGAAATGTACATAACAGGATGCAGAGTATTTGCATATTCTTGCATCAGTGCTGCTCCAATCCCAGTGGATGAAGCATCACTCCGAAGAACAAAAGTCCTATCAAGAGTAGGTAATCTTAAGATGGGAGGAGAAGAAAATATATTCTTGATTTGGTCTAATGAAGATTGGCATTCTTCAGACCAACGGACCAGATTAGGCGAACCTTTCTTCAACAATGTTGAGAGAGGTGCCATGATCGAAGATAAATTTGGAATAAATCTCCCATAAAATTGAATTAAACCTAAGAGACTCCTAACTTGTTTCTTCGTTTTAGGAACAGAGATGTTCAGTATTTTGGAAGTATTGTGGTCTTCTGTCTTCAAGAGACCATGACCAACACGATGACCCAGGAAAGAGATTTCACCAAAACCAACAAAAGCTTTAGAAGGTTTTGCTGTCAAATTATTCTCACGTAGAGTGGACAGTAAGTCATATAACCCTAAATAGTGATCTTCCCAGGTATCACTGAAGAGACAGATGTCATCTAAGTATGCGATGACATCCGAACGATGTGACAGAATTCGACGCATCATGCGAACGAAAGTGGCAGGGGCGTTCATGAGACCAAAAGGCATAACATTCCATTGAAATAGACCCCTAGGTGTAGAAAAAGCAGTAAGAGGTTTGGCATGCTCTGCTAAAGGCACTTGCCAATAACCTTTAGACAAGTCAAGTTTAGTGAAGAATCTAGAATTAGAAAGTCTAATCAGTAGATCTTCTAACAAAGGCATCGGTTCAGCGTCGAACTTTGTGACCTGATTCAATTTGCGATAATCAACGCAAATTCGTATGTTCTTATCCTTCTTCCGGACAATAACCATGGAAGAAGAATATGGTGAAGTCGATGGTTCAATTATATTTAATTGAATCATTTCATCCAATTCCTTTTCCACCTGCGACTGAAAGTGTATAGGAATAGGATACGGCCTAACCCTAATTGGATTATTGTCGGTAAGGATTATGTCATGTTCTATGACATCTGTGTGTCCAGGAATGTCAGTGAGAACATCCTGAAATGTTTGTAACATCGACGAGACTTGTCGATGTTCGTCACCAGAAAGATTAGGAGAAACAGAAACGTTTTTCCAAGATTCCGTGGAATGTAATGGAACCACTGGAAGGGGAAGGTTGACATCAGAGAAGGTAGCTTCCTCATCCTGTATGACAGACAGGGATGAATAATGACCGTGAGGTGCAGGAGCATCATCCGTTGCCTGGAAAATAGGCAGCAAAGAGTCCGGACGTTCGTGAAATTCCGAAAGCATGTTTATGTGGAAAGTTTTATGCTTTCCATCAATATCGACCACATAGTCAACATCGGAAATCCGAGAGACTATTGCATACGGACCTTTCCATGCAATAAGAAGTCTATTTTCCCTACTGGGGAGTAGGACGAATGCTTTGTCACCTGGACAAAGTTGTCGTAGACATCTATTCTTATTAGCAAACTGTCTTGCCTTCTCTTTAGCAATTTCTGATGAAGCAGTTGCTAGCTTACATGCCTCAATGATCTTTTGTCTAAGAGCAATGACATACTCATATGAGGATTGAGTTTCATCGCTAATATCATCGGCAGTGATGAGATCGTGTAATAAAGACATAGGGCCGCGTGGACGCGCGCCAAAGACAAGTTCGAAGGGAGAAAATCCTGTGTGTTCATTAGGGACTTCTCTATAGGCAAAGAGAGCCGCGGGTAAAACCCTGTCCCAATCTTGAGGATGATCTTCAGTTATCTTACCAAGCAAAGTCTTGAGCGTTCTATTCAGACGCTCAACTAACCCATTAGACATAGGATGGTAGATACTACTGAGAGATCGTTCAATATGTAAGGTAGACATTACCTGTGACATAGTGTCAGATATGAGTTGAGTGCCATGGTCTGATAATATTTCTCTGGGGAACCCCAAGCGAGAAAATATCAACCAAAGAGCATCTGCGATATCTGTAGTAGATATGCTCTTAAGAGGAATAGCCTCTGGCCAACGTGTGCACATATCGACACATGTAAGGATAAACTGATGTCCTCTGGCCGACTTGACCTTAAAAGGGCCAATAATATCTATGGCCATTTTCTGGAACGGCCGAATAGGAATGTCAGCAGCCTGGATAGGCGCAGCATGTCGTGGTCCTCTAGATTTGACCTCCTGACATACCTTGCATGATCGGCAGTAAATACGAATGTCCTTATTGACAAAAGGCCAAAAGAAAGCCGCAAATACTCTCGACTTCGTACGGGAAAAACCCATATGTCCAGCACATTGCGAGTCATGAGCATGTTGTAATATTTGCACTCTCATGCTCTTGGGAACAAGAATTTGCGAATGTGCCGACGTAGTCGAATCTTGTACCATACGTACAAGTACGCCGTTTCTCATTGCAATCCAAGATTTTCTATTTGTATCCTGATTCGGATCACCTTTCTTCGCAAGAACGAAGAATTTTTTTAAAGAAGGATCTTCTTCTTGCAATTTTATGAAAGAGTCACGAGTGATTACTAAGTGACTATCTTGGCTATCAACTTCATTATCACTATTCAGTGATGTTTCGGGTGTTTGTAGAGCTTGTGCTCTTGTAACTACTGCATTTGTAGCTTGCATGTTATTATCTTCCCAAGCAGCAATCTGCTGTGGGGTACACTCCCTAACTCCGTGAATACGACCAATAATAAGGTCCGCAATAGGATTAGGTAAGAGACAAGCATGCACATCTCCAGTAAAGAAAGGAGTGGCAATGCGAATTACAGCAGTAGGATATTTTTCTAGAGTGCCGCCAAATGTGACACATTTAATAACCCTTCCTGTAGCACAAGATGGATCTACAAGCGATTGTCTAACACCAATAGTGGTGCATCCGGAATCGAAAAGTAGTGAGACCGGAGTATCATTAACAAGACCCTTATGTAGAATTAAAGAACCCCTCCCGTCATGCGCAACAGCAGCAGGAAGAGCGGGAAGTGGGTGACCACAACTCAAAGTAGTTATGGTACCCGGTTCGAATAAAGTACTGCATTGGGGGCATTTGTTTGCTCTCTCAAAGTCAAAAGCAGAACCAGTGACAGCGTCAAAGTTTTTATTATCAACAACATGATTACAGGCTCCCTCAGTTTCCTGTTGTACAGCATTAGCCTGCTGATATCTCTTTTTTTTGTGTTGAGATCTACCCCGACTATTATTACCTCTGAAGTTATCAGAGTTATTATTATCTCTGCAGTTATTATTGTCTCTATTGTAATTGTTATCCTGGTTCGAATTACAGTTTCCACGATTACTATCATGTTCACATTGATGCGAACATCTATTTGTTTGGTTCTGAGGTCTTCGGCAGGAATAACCTCTATTACCATATCCTCTTTTGAAATGCCTATAATTATTAGGGTGATAGTAACGACCACTATCAGGTTGTCTCCAATTCTTCGAAGAAGAATCACCATGAAATTGGTTTCCATGATTTTGACAGAAATTACCGCTGCTCTTTCTATCAAAATTTTGTTGGAATCTACGAGCAAAGTTTTGACCATACGGAGCTGCCGAAGCAACCGGTAAACCTTCTTTCACCTTAGAGTTACCCATGGTTATGTGTGGGTGCGCAGTTACGTATTGGCAACAGAAATCTTCCATTTCTTTTATTTGTTTTTAGGTTTACGTTCATGAAGGAAAGCAAGGAAAGACTCATTGACAGACGACATGACTTTGTCTCTAAGTATTAAGTCCATAAGTCCTTCATAAGTTTTTTTCCGTCTTAGATAGTTCAACCCATCGTGAGAAAGTAATGCGTATTCTTGCAATAAACTCGGAGAATTCAACTCCATTTTCAGGTAACATGTTTTTAAATTGTAGACGATAGCCGTCTTCGTTAAGCTGATATTTCTTTAACAGAGCGGCCCTGACAACCTCATAATTGTTCTTGTCAGGTTCATCCACCATATTTAATATACTTAGAGCTTTACCTGTCAGTATCCCTGATAACTGATAAACATATTTTGCTTTGTCTATGTTATGAGCTGTACATGCTTGTTCAAATCTGTCCAGATAGAACATTATGTCATCACTGGAAGGACTAAAAGTTGGCAACTTAATCTTAAAAGTATCATTATTAGCCTTACCAGAAGATGAACCCTTGTTTGAATCATTACCATTACTCATGTTCATCAATTTTCAATTTTTCCAACTCTAAAGCTAAGACCTTTTCTTCATGTTCCATTTTTGCTTTCTTTCCTCTCATCAGATTCTCTCTGTAATCTTCTCTCCTCAGCCTGAGCCTCTATTTGAAGTCTTTCAGCTTCTTTCTCAAGTCTTTTATTCTCAGCTTCTTTTTCAAGTCTTTTATTCTCAGCTTCTTTTTCAAGTCTTTTATTCTCAGCTTCTTTTTCAAGTCTTTTATTCTCAGCTTCTTTTTCAAGTCTTTTATTCTCAGCTTCTATTTCAAGTCTTTTATTTTCAGCCTCTAGCTGGAGTTTTCTTTCCTCAGCTTCTGATTCCCTTTTTTGTTTTTCCATTTCCATTTGGAATCTTTTTTCATCCACCTGCATCTGCAGTTTCTTTTGTTCAGCTTCCATATGCAGTTTCTTTTGTTCAGCTTCCATTGCTTTATCATATCGAGCAGTTGCAAATTCTTCTAACTTATCACCAGTCTTCCCAAGCAATTTACCCTGCTCAATAAAGTGCTCAAATGTAGACATGTTGTCTAACATATGAGTCCAAAACCTGAAATAATTAACTAATTTATTTCAAACCTAAGTGTAACAAGTCTTAATTAAGCACTTGTATATTCACATCACATTATATTATCCCAGTCTCTGTGGGAAACAAGTCTCCAATCAAAGAACTTGTATATGAAATATCAACAATCAATTCTTGATCATAAGTGCACTTCTCATTCAATAGTGCACGACACTATTCATCATTCATTTATCATCAGTGTAGTAGTAACAGTGCATTAGCATAGCCCATTAACTAATTACTATAACTGTAAACAATGACTATGTAAACACATGCAGAATGTAAACATTGAAAATGTAAACAATGCAAACAATGTAAACAATAACAATGTAAACAATAACAAAGATCAGCAACAATACAAAAACGTTCGCAGAAATCAACTAAAAATAAAGCAGAAATTAATGAAATATCACAAAAAATGTGACGATATCTGCGATATAATTAAACAAAATACATGACACCACAGTGTATAAACAAAAATGTTGTATGAAACTAAATTATAGACAAGAGTAGGCTAACAAATACAAACAAATCAAAACAAAACTAAAGAATGCGAAATAATAACGAAAACAATATTAAAACATGTCATCACAGCTAACATAAATAACAACAGAAGTCGCTTAGCAAATTCCAGTATCGGAAATTTGCAAACCCTACAGAAAACGCTCACAATAGACGACCTCTATGACGTGGCATAATCTAACGGAGACACCACCCAACCGAGAACCCGCTGAAATATAAACATATAAATATACAAACAACATATAGACATATAACATATAGAATGAGATGATACACAGAAGACTCAGCAGAAGTATAAGGGCACAGTTTACATACAAACAGGCCACTTAACTTATAGGCTTCCAATCGTAGAACAGCAGAAAAAACGGATGTCAATCAACGTCCTAAAGAGCGAAGCTCCAACGATGATGGCACATCTGAACTGCTTCCACTGCTAACACGATGGTACTTGAGCTTCTGACATACTGTGTGTTGAGTTGTTTCGGCACTTGACCTTCTAATCCAAAAGTAAGTTGATGGAAATCGGTACTTGGCCTTCTTCAGAAAACAACCCGTTTCAACCGGCACTTGACCTTCACAAAAAACGACAGCACTGGAACCTTGACAGCAGCAACTTGCTTGACTTGCGTAAAAGATAACAGCAGTCCGAGTTATCCGGCAACATGTAACAACGCCGGGTACTGTCAAATTCTTGTTTCCGTCAAAAAATTGAAATTTTGACTTTTACCGGGCAACGCCGAGTACTTTGAAAATTTTGAAGATGTTGGCTGTCTTGAAGAATGTTAATTTCTTGAAGGATGTTGATGAATTCTTGTTGAAAATGAAGTGGGTAAGGGACCCCGTGTTTGCTGGTACCAGAATCAAACCAGCTTATGGCCACCAAATGATGCGTGATGCCATATGATGATGGATGGTATCCGCATGTCTGGTTTTGTGTAGTGTGCAGATGTGTTCAGTCAAACAATGTTCATACAAAAATAACAGGGCAATCCACATAGGACGTCAGTAAACTCACGACGTATAAAGTCAATGATTCTTGAAACAGCCGTTGACGTTTTTCTTCATTATTTATTGTGGACGCCACAGTGACAAAATGGTTACGCGAATATGTAGACACATCAAACAGTCATTATCACAGCAACATTCAATACAGCAATAGACGGTAGACAGCATTACAATGATGAGTCAGATGCATGTTATATTTCATAGTGCTGTAAATGTAGTCAGGTGAAAAACTCCATCCTTTTCTATAACAGCCAGGAGATAACCAGATATATGAGATCAGTTCACTCTCCTTAGTCTGACTTCAGCAAGACAGACACGTCTGCCGAAGTATAAATAATGTCCTCAAAAATATCCTCTAGATAACAAAGGTTTTTCAAACCTAGTTCAGGTAACCAAGTAGCAAGTAATAGTCCTTGGGACCTGCATCAACCGATGCAGCACAATACAGCGACATGTGAGCTGGAAAACATCTCGTGACGACGACTTTCGAAGACAGGCTATGAACCAGAAATCGCTCACGACCAAAAATCGATAGAGTTAATGAAAAAGTCAATTTACCTTGCTTTCATGAAATACACAGAAATATCACGCCTCCCGACATGTGGGAAACACTAGAGGTATTATCTCGAATAAACGAAATATCCATTAAGAGGACTACACATCCCTGACAGAACAAAAAATAGCGGAGATCCCCTCTTCAACGAGGCATCTCTTTCGCCATTCAAATCGCTCACTCCACTAGTGTGGGCGGAAACCGATCGACCAAAAAGCAAGACCAGTCATGCGCAGTCCGGCGCGAAAAATGACCACAGCTCAAAAACTCAACTGCATTCAATACCAACGCGAGAAGACAAATGCTTACCGAGAAAAGTAACTATAAATTTCAAGCAGTTGTTGCCCTTGCGTTATAAAATAGATATTGTAATAAAATGATGTTGCGAGAATTTATCAAAAGCCTTGTTATAGTCAATGAAGTACATGTACATACTTTTTTGGACCTCTGTATATTTTTCTGCTAATATTCTTAGGCAAAATATTGCCTCTCTTGTTCCACTGTTCCGTCTAAAACCAAACTGTTCTTCTTGGATTTCGCTGTCTACCTTACTTTTTATTCTTTCCTGTATGATTTTGAGCTGTATCTTAATTGCGTGACTCATCAGGCTGATTGTTCTGAAGTCTGAACATTCTGTTGCATTAGGTTTTTTGGGCAATGTTATAAAAACTGATGTCTTCATGTCGTGTGGTATATATCCTGTATTGTACATATCGTTGCGTAGATCTGTGATTGTATCTATGCCAAAGCTCTCCAGGGCAATGACTACAACCCACAAAAGCCAGATCTAAACCTCAGAAATGAGGTATCTGAAGAAGGTGGGTGAAGTAACAAGAGACATGGTCCGCAACCAGATGATACTTCAAGGCCTAAAATCCCACCCCCTGCAGACCCAAGTAGAACAGTCCCAACTAAGATCGTTTGGCCATGTCTGCAGAATGGGTGAAGATCGGCTACCACGACAAGCATGGGAAACAAAGAGCCAGGGATCAAAACCCCCCAGGACGACCCAGAGTCCGCTGGGAGGACGACATTAGACAATCTTTGAAGGACCGAGGACCAGAATGGAACCAGGCCAGGAGGAAGACAGCCTATAGGGTAGTCCAGCGCTCTCTCTTCTAAACCTCTACACCTCACGGTAGAAAGGGAACAACTAAGTAAGTAAGTATAAATCAACATGAATTTTGGGCACAGATACTTTCCACTGCGTGATAAAATATTTGACAGATCACATTTCTGATATCTGATCAACATTTTTATTTATTGCAATTATGTTGTATCGGTTTGCAAATTGTGTTACTATTTGTAGACGTTAACTTTCAAGCTCGGTAACTCAGAATCTACTAAAGGTATCAAACATCTTTTCTGCCTACAGTTTAAAAATAGAATTATGAGGTTCCAAATTAAATTGTGTCGTTCCCGGGGGTCAATGAAGAGACACAGAAAGAGTACAACTACTGAACACTCAAGCATGTCGTACAAGGCAACTAGCATGAGGTTATGCACAGTGCTGACAAACTCATCATGTAAAACAGACTACAACATAAGGCACTGAATCATGTAAAACAGACTACAACATAAGGCACTGCTACAAGGGTATGTGAATGTTGGTGCAGACTTCTTGCAAGGGAACCAGTGGCGGTGGTCGCATGATGCTCCATGAGGAACACAAAGGAAAACGATCAATTCAAATTTTGATGCTCATAAGTCAACAAATTAAAAAAAAGACTTCGTGAATGTATATACAGTGTTGCAATCCAATATGTCTGTTGTTTCCATGGCAACCAATAGCATTAAACCAGTCCGTCTCAAGCTTCTCTTGTCATCATACAGTTTCTCCCTCAGCTGAGTTGGAGATGGCCACGCTGCCATCCTGCTTCTCTCAAAGAGCCTACAGTCTTGGAGGACATTTTTAACCTTTTTTTTAACCTTTACACATGGACAGATATATGTCTGTCTGTTTTCAGTTAGTTCAAGGGGTCCTGTCCACATGGACTGATATATGTCTGTTTTCAGTTAGTTCAAAGGCTCAGGGTGGCTAGGTACCGGGTTCGATTCCTAGTCGAGGGAATATAATTTGTGGGAATTTTTTGTTTACAACTAGTGGTCCTAATAATATCATTCTCTCCCCCCCTACCCCCCCCCCCTTCCGGTCTCCTGGGTAGTGAGATCGGATGCCTAGCCTTCTCAGATAAGGGCGAAAATATAGGAGGTCCCGTGTGCAAGTTGCGCTAGTTAAAAATCTCAAGGCAGTTGGAAATCGTTAAGAGTAGGCTATAAGACCGCCGCCCTGACAAAAATTAGAAAATTAGAAACCTACCCCCCACAGAAATATTTATAGAAGTAAGCATTCATATATACACATTGGGATTCTCACGATGTTCCGCAGTTCGTGCGCTGTACTGAGATCCTCCTTGTGTGATCTAAGGGAGGAGATCGAAGCACTGATGGAGTTGTCCGTGTGCAATGAAGATAGTCCTTTAAACCAAAACCAAATCAATTAGTTGAAAGGAAAATGATTAATTTATATTTTGATTCTCATAACTCAAAAAATTTTAAACCCTTAATGAATGTATACATCAACATTGCAATCCAATATGGCCACTGTTTCCATGGTAACCAATAGCATTATAACATCCAAAACTTCGTTTTACATAAAAATTATTACTGTACGTTAAGTTGTGCGTTTAAATTGTGAAATCCTACAGTTGTTTATTAAAACAGAGTTTCACTGCAGCTCCACCCCTTAAAACACGTTCTATTTTCTTGAAGTCTTACATTCATGTTTATAATGTTACGAGTTCCAGTGACAGATTTTCCTCAAAGATTTCTTAAATACGTTGTTCAAATCCTTATGCTGTTTGGCAAAGACGAAAAAATTAGCTAAATAATGCACAGCTGGCAATGTCTCCAGCCCAAAGATGATACCCCATTCAAAAAAAAACTCCGGACTTTGCCCATGGAATGCTCGATAGTAAATCAATGGACTCAGACACGTAAAAAACACACCAAATGATGTGAAGAACATTTTGAGGAATCTCCAGTTTGACCTAATTTTGTAAGTCTTTGGCGGTTCGTTGACTGAAACTCCGCTAATGTCAGCTATTTGTGGAGATAATCTTCTGACTTGTCGAAAAGCTATGAGGGTGATGTGAAAATACAGGGCAAACATGGCAACGCTTGCAGCTGAGTGCAAAACTGGGAGTGCAAACACGCGACGGTCATAAACTTCATTCTGTGATTTCACGGTCGAAGAAACTAAAACAATGTCAAGGTTAAGCGCTGCGCTCATCGTCATGCAAATGAGAATGATACAAGTGGTGATACGTGGCGTTACCAAGCGGTCGTGTAGGAAGGGCTGGAAGATGTACAGCCATTGCTGAACTGCAATTATTAGCAGGCAGAAGTAATTACAGCTGAATGATGTCGCAAGAACAAAGCGGAATTTTAAAAGCCATGATGGTTCCACCTCGGCAAAGTCGTTTTCACAGTTTCTTGAACACTGGATATCCCAGACGAAAAACATAAGATCTGTTGTCAAAGATAATACTCCTTCCAGAACATCCGTGACAGCCAAAGAAAATATTAAAGCGTTCGGAATATTGTGCAGGGTCTTACAGCAAGCAACAGCCACAACTGTTAGACTGTTGAGTATAATGTTGAGTATATTTAACAGAAGAAGAACAGAATGTTGTACAGTCAACATTTTATCGACGCACACGGTAGATTGGTTGTTAAGTTCCACGGGAGCCAGGCATGAAATCCTAGACTTATTCATCGTGTTTGAGAGCGCTGCCTTTTCTTGTAGCGTACAGCTAGCTATTAAAGTTGTTGCCCCTTCTCGTTACAACTTGTTACAGTTGGACCAGCACTGCTCTAAGTTCGCTATTGCCACTTTACAACTAAAACATATATAGGATGTTGAATTCCATCTGAATGAAATTCGAGCTGTCAATCTTATTCATTGCATTTAAGAGTTCTACTGGTTCCTGGTAGCGCATTTCTTCTCATGTTGTTAGCATTCCTCGTTAACAACTTCTTTTACAATTTGCCAATCACTTCTGTAAATTTGTTACCGCCACTACACTACTAAAGCAGCCATTGGATGTTGAGTTCCAACGGATCGAGATAGAAAATTCAGGACTTCTTCATCGAAATTGAGAATTCAACGAGTTGTTGCATTTTTTTTTTAAAGCTGTTCCCACTTCTTCTTACAGCTGGACCACCAGTTCTGTAAACTTTTTATTGCCACTACATTAGCAGCTAAACAGACATTGGATGTTCAGTTCCGCTGGAGCGAGACACGAATTCCTGAGCATGTTCATTGTATTTGTGATTTCTGCCGGTTTCTAGTTTCCCAAGTTGTATCCACTTCTTGTTACAAATTGTTACGACTTCACCACGAGTTTTCTAAATGTGTTACTCCCACTACAGAATTAAAACAGACATTGGCTTCTGAGTTTACCTGCAGCGAGATTTAAACTCTTTGTTTTCTTCATTGTATTTGAGAGTTCTATCACTTTCTAGAAACGCATTGTGACCCACTTCTTGTTAAAATTTGTTCCAATTTGACCACCAGTTTTCTAAATTGTATTATTGTCATTAAAAAAACTAAATCAGATATTGGCTCTTAAGTTTCGCCGGAACGAAATACACACTGTTTGATTTGTTCATTTTATGTGCGAGTTCTACCAGTTTATAATCCACGCATTGCTTTCTCAAATTATTATGACTTCTCGTTACAACTTGCTACAGTGACCAACACTTCTGTGAATTTATTTCTGCCATTATACAAGTACAGACCAGATAGCCACATTGAGAATAATAGTTGAACAAAGTCTGGGATGGAATTCACCGCTATACATCGGATTCGTGGACTATGAAAAGGCCCTTGACAGTGTAGACAGAGAATCACTTTGGAAATTGATGAGGCATTATGGAGTTCCCATGAAGATATTAACTTAATAAAGAAGACCTATGAAGACATGACATGCAGAGTTCTTCATGAAGGACAATTTACAGAACCGTTTAGAATTAGAACGGGAGTGAGACAGGGATGCCTCTTGTCTCCATTTCTTTTCTTACTAGCAATAGATTGGGTTATGAAAACATCGACATCTCACAACAGAAATGGAATCCAGTGGAATCTGACTAAACAGCTTGATGATCTGGATTTTGCAGATGACTTGGCTCTTCTGTCCCATAACCATAATCAGATGCAAGAGAAAATGAAAATTCTCGATGAGAGGTCACAACAAGTGGGCCTGAAAATACACAAGGAAAAGACAAAAATTATGAGAATAAATGCAAGAAATGATAACAAGGTTGAACTTGAAGAAACACCACTAAAAGATGTAGAATTTTACACTTATCTTGGAAGTAATATAGACAAAGTTGGAGGGACAGACAGTGATATCAAAATAAGAATACAAAAAGCAAGAGGAGCTTTCATTGCATTGGGAAACATATGGAGAACAAGAGAAATCAAGTCCAACACGAAAATAAGAATCTTCAACTCAAATGTGAAGTCAGTCCTATTGTATGGCTCTGAGACATGGAGAACAACAAAAACAACAACCAAAAAGCTTCAGACTTTTATAAACGGGTGCTTGCGTACAATAGAAGGACTGAAACTGTACGACAAAGTCACAAATGTGGAATTGATGACAAGAACCAGACAAGTGCCAGTGGAACAAGAGTTGAGAAGAAGACGCTGGCGATGGATAGGACACACATTGAGGAAACCTACTGATAGCATTACAAGGTAGTCCTTGTTCTGGAATCCACAGGGAAAGAGAGGCAGAGTTAGACCAAAAAACACATGGAGAAGAGAACTGGAAACAGAGGTGAAAATGATGAAAACATGGAAAGAACTTGAGCGGATGGCATAGGACAGGAAGACTTGGCATGTGTTTGTTGAAGGCCTATGCTCCTTGGGGAGCTAAAGGGTACTGATTGATTGAATATGCAAGTAAAATAAACCTGCTTGTATAAATGACGCTACTTTTACCAACTTTAAAATTACCACAACAATTAAACCTTTACTCTTTACTGAGACTTTCGCTGACGCGTAGAACTCACACAAAAACTACTTCTATCGTTGCTACGTTGGTAATACTACAATTACTGCGTGTATTGCTACTTCAGGTAGTGCTACAACTACTACGTTAACTGTTACTTCAGATAGTGTAACAAATTCTATTTTCACTGCTACTTCAGTTAGTGTTACATCTACTACTTTCACGGCTACTTCAAGTATGGCAACATATACTACTTACATTGTTACTTCATATAGTGCTACAATTGCTACTTTTGTTGCTACTTCAGATAGTGTTACAACTGATATTTCAGGTACTTCTATATTTGCCACTTTCACCGTTACTTCTGATAGTGCTACAACTTCTACTTTAATTGTTACTTCAGGCAATGCTGTAACTGCTACTCTCACTGTTACTACAGGCAGTGCTACAACTACTACTTTAGTTGTTATTTCAGGCAATGCTGCAAATACTACTTTCATTGCTACTTCATATAATGCTACATCTACTACTATCACCATTACTTCAGGTAGTGCTACAACTACTACTTTCATTGCTACTTCATATAACGCTACATCTACTACTACCACTGCTACTTTTTGCAGTGCTGCAAACACAACTTTGATTGCTACTTCCCTGTTACTTCATTTAATGCTACGTCTACTACTATCACCACTACGTTTTGCAGTGCTGCAAACACAACTTGTATTGCTACTTCAGGTAGTGCTTCGACTACAACTTTCACTACTATTTCAGGTAGTACTACAACTTTCAATGTTACTTTAGGTACTGCTACAATTAATACTTTCAGTGCTACTTCAGGCAATGCTACAACTTTTGCTTTTACTGCTATTTCTTACAGTGCAACAACTAACACTTTCCTTGCTACTTCAGGTAGTGCTTCAACTACTACTGTCATTGCTACTTCATATACTGCTATAACTACAACTGTCACTGCTACGTCATGTAGTACTACAACTTCTACTTTCACTGATATCTCAGGTAATGTTACAGCTTCTACTTTCGTTACTACTTCAGGTAGTGCTACAACTACTACTTTCACTGCTACTTCAGATAGTGCTACAAGCGCTCCTTTAGTGCAACTTTAGGTAGTGCTTTTACTACTATTAAATTCGTTGCTATTTCAGGTAGTGCTACAACTACTAATTTCATTGTTACTTCAGGTAATGCTAACACTACTACTTTCACTGTTACTTTAGATACTGCTACAACTGCTATGTACTTGCTACTTCAAGTACCGATACAGCTTCTATTTTCGAAGCTACTTCAGATAGTGCTACAGTTACTTGTTTACTGCTTCACGAAGTACTACTGCAACTACTGCTTTTATAATTGATCACGAAGTTCTACATTTACTACTTTCACGGTTATTTCAGGTTTGGCTACAACTACTACTTTCACTGGTACTTCAAGCATTGCTACAGCTACTACTATCACTGTTACTTCATGTAGTGCTACAACTACTACTTTCACTGGTACTTCAAGCATTGCTACAACTACTACTATCACTGTTACTTCATGTAGTGCTACAACTACTACTTTCACTGGTACTTCAAGCATTGCTACAGCTACTACCATCACTGTTACTTCACGTAGTTCTACAACTACTACCATCACTTTAACGTCAAGTAGGATTACAACTACTACTATCACTGTTACTTCTGGTACTGCTACAACTACTACCATCACTGTAACTTCACGTAGTGCTACAACTACTACTTTCACTATTACTTCAAGTACTGCTACAACTACTACCATCACTGTAACTTCACGTAGTGCTACAACTACTACTTTCACTATTACTTCAAGTACCGCCACAACTACTACTATCACTGTAACGTCAAGTAGGATTACAACTACTACTATTACTGTAATTTCAAGTAGTGCTACAACTACTACTATTACTGTTACTTCTGGTATGGCTACAACTACTTTTTTCATGATTATCTACAGAAGCTGGCATAGAAGAAGAAGAATCATGTGACGATGACCATGCTCTAGCGAGGAACTCAGCAACGACAGACCAGGCCAGTGGGCGATTTGATATAAGCCTGAAGTAGCATGGATAATTTTCCCCTATTACACTTTATTGTAAATGTGAAGGACAGGTAACAATTCTTTTTAATGAATACAAATTTGAACTAATAAATTTAGTTGACTGGCCTATTTCACTGGACTGTACTTTCTCACTGACAGCATATATCGGGTCTTTGAATAATAAACGCTTTAACCTTGTCTATTGTTAAAATATGTTATTAAGTGTAATAGATTACAGGCATACCCCGCTTTGCGACGATTCGATTTCTGACGCTTCGCTCACACGATAGTTTTAAATTGTGACCTAGTACAGTACAGTAAGTAGAGTATATACTTACACTATTTTGCGTTATAAGTTAGAGATAACATTTTTTTATGAAGTTACGTAAAGACCACAGAATGGCGAAATCTCATGCGTTCAATATTTATTTTAGTTATAAATGGTTATTTACGTCATTTATGCACATATATGACGATTGTTGTACAGTACATGCGTCTTGTAAGTGAAAAAAAGCAATGATTCGCTTTACGACAACTGTCTGGAACTTAACATGTCGTAAATGTGGGAAATGCCTGTATTTGATATCCATCATCATAATCCCTTTCAGATTCCCGTTACGCCCATGTGCTGAATTTTAAAAAAAACATGGCACACCCTCCTATCATATCTTTCTTTTCCAGTTCTCTTCTCCGAGTCTCTCTCTATTTCTCTTGCAATGCGACTCCAGACTAGAGAGTGCCTTGTTAAGCTATGATCAAGTTTTCTTAACGTGTGTCCTATCTGACGCTAGCATCTTCTCCTGTCCTCTACCTCCACTGGCGCTTGCCTAGATCTTTCCGTCCGTTCCACATGAGTGATTATGTCTGACCATGTAGTTCTTCTATTCTGCACATTTGATATTACCTCATTTTAATTTCTATTCATATTATACGGTAATCCTTTTGTGCCAAAATTACCTTATTTTAAATTTCTAAACTTAACGTCTTCTGTATTCTCTACATTTTCCAGTTGTTGGAGCACTTGGAATTTGTTTGATATTGTGACCGCAAATTTGTCTCTTGTTTCTTGATTTCTTAGATGTCCTACATTAAATTGTTAGTCTATAATTTTGCATTGTTGCATATCTCTTGAGTTTCATTTTTACTTTGGCTATCAGAAGATGGTGATCTGATGCCACATTTGCTCCTCTAAATACCTTTACATCCTGTAATGATGATCTAAACTTCTTGTTTATGCAAATATGATCAATCTGATTTTCTGTTCTATGGTCTGGTGATATCCATGTTGCCTTGTGTATTCTCTTATGCGGAAACATGCTTCGTACCAAAATTACTTTAACTCTTTCAGTCCCAAGCAAAAAAGTGGGTTTGGCCCAAGCAAAAATGGCCACCCCAGTGCGTTTTTATTGTTGTTTGAAAATAATTTTTTAAAATGTTCATATGCAAAAAGAACTTTGTTGTTGTATATGAAACTGAAGGTAATTGGATGTACTTTACTCTTGTGCTACAAGTATAAAAGCTTTCATTGAAAAATGATTAGTTATTCAAGGTAAAATGGAGGATATGTGCTTAAAAAAATGATTAGTTATTCAAGGTAAAATGGAGGATATGCGCTTAAAAAAATCGCTTTAAAAATCTAAAATAAATTTCTCAAAACAGAAACACGTTCACTCTTAAAAATGTGCGGTATTTAAAAGAATGTACTTGCAGTCGGAAATGACTTTGTGGGTAGTTATAATTAGAAACAGTCTCAAACACAGGCACATATACTAAAGGCTTTTTAAAGTCGATTGGGCCAAGCGCGTCTAACCCCTGAGCCTTTATAAAGTCGATTGGGACTTAAAGAGTTAAATTTCTATACACAACTTACGGTGATCGTTTCGTGACAAAATTACCTTATTTTAAATTTCTATACATAACGTTGGGTGTTCTTTTTGTGTCAAAGTTATCTAATTTTAAATTTCTATAAATAACTTCCAGTGATCTTTTTCTGTAAAAATTATCTTATGTTAAATTTCTACACATAACATACGGTGATCCTTTTGTGTCAAAATTATCTTATTCTCGACCAAGCTGACATAAATCTTTGGTAACACATAATATGGAAGGGCTGTTTAACGCTGGAACCATGAAAATGCATTTCGGTCACTTCGTGTCATTAATGATATGCAAAAACAAGAAGTGAAAAGATAAATTAATATAACTGTTTTAATCACACTGGGAGCCGCTGTAGCATAGTGGTTAGTGCACTAGCTTCCTAGCTCAGTGGTCTATGGTTCGATCCCCAGATGAGGTGGGATTTTTTGTAGGCCGCAAACGGCTCCTGGGTCGACCCAGCCCCAATTGGGTACCAGAGCAACTCTGGGAAGGTTAAGGCGGCCGGCGTGATGCTGACCACATTAACCCATAGTGTGCCGATGGTCACGAAAATATTGGCCTAACACCATATTCCCAATATGCCTCAATGGGCGTGTAACGGGATCCTTTACCTTTAATCACACTAGCACTAGCTGTCATATTTTTGTCAGCAATTTTGAAACACTTATGTAAAATTTAAAGGGACACATTCGTTTTTATTTCTCCAAACACAACTTTATTAGTAGATTAAACTTGATATATAATCACCCGAAATCTAGACCTGCCCTGAAGACGCAAAATTATCAGAATTACTCAAATACCGTCCAAACACAGTCCAAGCGCATCTTCTGCAGTACGCAATATTTTTAATCATAATTCTGAAACGGCTCTGAATACACAACGCAAAAATATGCAATTATTTCTAACCGCTCCAAGTACACATGCTACAGAATAAAAAAATTTTTTTCAAAATTCAGAAACCGGTCAACCTTTGGCTGCACGCCCACACGCACAACTATCAAAGGGCACTCAAATGATGCGCTGGTCTATAACACTCCCTCCTGAGCTGTCGCAGATACCTCAATGTCCAAATGCCAGAGATAATATTTACGTACCTGTAAAATTTACAAACGATTTCGCCACACAATAATCAATGCTACAGTATCAATCACATTGATCGCAGTACAACTCTGAAACGTCGGCATATCAATAACCTGTCATTTATGGTTCTTCGATCACTTTCAGAAATCTTTAAGCAGCGTTCCGTGGCGCAGCAGTCCACAATGCTTTATCAACGGACCAAAAATATGGTTTTGCTTTAGGATATTAGAGCGGTTGTGCTTAATCTTCACAGCGAAACTGATCAAAGAATCCCAACAATGGATTGCCAGATTTCTTCTAAAAATGTTATCGGTCAAACAAACGGCATGAACCGTTAATCTATTTTTCTTGTCTTAAAAAGAAAACGGCTTGCTTTCTTGTCCTGCACATTTTTTTTACTTGAGGGTTTTGCCTTCTGGAAGCGAGGCACGTTTCCTTCAGTCTAGTTGTTGTTGTTGTTTTGAAACGGTGATGGGTGGAGAGCGGGCACTTAACAGCTGACCATTATTGCCTCTTCTCGTTCCATCTTGGTCTACTCTGTTCAACCTGAAAATTGGTTATAATTGGGGTATTTAGTGTCATTTTATTTACTTATTGTGTATTAAGTTTAAATGACTATTGTCTTTTGCAGTTGCTGGTTTTAATTTATATTAGTATTTGTCATTTTATTTATAGTTTTTTGTATTGTATATAGATGGCTATTGTCCTTTGCACTTGGTTTTAATTTGTATTAGTGTTTTTGTTTTTTTTGTTTTTTTTTTATTGTGACTTCTATAGTAAGTTTTTAATTCTAGCCTTTGTTGTTCGTACTTTTTACAGTGGATCAGGTAGTGGTCTATGTCATTTTCTTCCTGACATTCTTGGCAGTGAGGTTCCTCTATCATAAAATATGCTGCACCGAGACGGAGACGCCACAGTTTTCTGTTCGATGGTATCTTTAATTCTTCTCTGACCTGGCACGTCCTTGTTGGTTCTTTCAGCAGTTTGAACGCGTGTCTGCTTTTCTACTGTTCTTCCATGTTGTCTTCCATTCCTCGTTTATAGTTATCTTCACTTGGCTCTTGATCTCTGACCTTCCCAGTCCTGCTCTTATATTGTTTTTACTTATTCTTCCATTCTTGGCGTTCTGATCTGCCAACTCGTTACCAGCTATACCTAAGTGTGCTGGAACCCACACTAGCTTCACACTACATCCTTTGTTCCCTAGTGATGTATTAATTGCTAGAATTTCTTCCTTTATGTCTGGCCGGCTACATTTACCTGGGTGTTCTAGTGCTTGTAGTGATGATAGTGAGTCTGTAAATATCGTAACAGCTTCTGGGGGGTTATATTCAATTATTTCTAAACTTTTTAAAATTGCTACCATCTCTGCGGTAAAAATCGAAGCCCCTTCAGTTATACTGTAGCTTTTTCTAATTCCCCATTGCGGTATTACAACTCCTGCACCTAGTTGCCCACTATCACCCTTGGATCAATCAGTGTAGACGGCCAGACTTTGTTTAGTTAGTTGATCTATGACCTTTCTACTTATCATTTTGACTTCCTTATCTTCTTTATTTTGTTTGATCTTTTCAGTAAGTGAGTAGTCTATGATTGGTGTTTTTAGTTCCCAGGGTGGTATTTTGCTTCTATATTTATTACTATTTTTAATTGTGTTTGATAGTTTTTTGAGCTGCGTTAGGTCTTCTATAGTTCTCCACCCTGTTGGATATCTATCTTTGTTTAAGGGGACGTCCCATACACTTGGTTGGTTTTTGACAAATGCTTTATGTGCTGGGTGGCTCACTTCTTGTGCTACTCCAATAATTTAATCTTAGTTCTTTCCGTCTTAGACCAAGGGGAGGTATGCCAAGAGCTACTTCTAGCGCTTCTACTGGTGTTGATATAAATGCACCTGTAATGGTTCTCATGGCTGCATTTTGAATCCTGTCCAGTTTTGCTTTGTTAGAAGCTGCAGCTGAGTCATAGACTATGCTGGCATAATCCAGTTTCCCCCTGATGAAAGACTTGTAGAACATAAGCATTATTTTATTGCTGGCACCCTATCCATTACCTTTTACAATCCTTAGTATATTTAGGGGTCCCCTACAGCTTTCTACCAAATTGTCTATATGTTTATTATAATTTAGTTGTTTATCTAAAGTTATGCCCAGAAATCTTGTTGTTAAGGATGTACATATTTTCTGACCTTTAATGGTTATTTTTATTTTGTTTTGTTTTTTTTAAATTTCTTTTGTTGAATATCATACCTACTGTTTTGTTTACATTAATTTGGAAGCCCCAACTTTTCATCCACTCTGAAACTTTGTCTATTTGTTTTTGTAGTTTTTAGTAAACATGGTCCAAGTTTTTTTCCAGATCGCCAAATGGCACAGTCATCTGCAAATTGTGATACTGCATTCTTAATGTCATTAAATTCATCTGCTAAATCATTAACAGCTATAGTGAAAATTGAAGGAGAAATCACTGATCCCTGAGGAATCACATTCTGTTGTTTATATATTTCTGACTTATCATTTTTTTTCCTCTAACCAGCGGCACTCGAGCTTTCCAGCTCTTTTGGACCATTGACATGTCATTGCGAGGCTGGAGGGAGGGGGGGAGGGGGGGGAAGGGGGGGGGGTCAGTGGACTTTCCTTCCAACCCAGTCAGGAGCTTCGCTCCTTCCCATCCACACGGGATTTATGTGCGGGAGCCGTTCAGGTTATTCAGTCAAAATTCCGGTTGTAAACATTCCTTCAAACGCTGACGCCCGGGTTTGAACCATGAAAACCTGGTCGACAGTACAACGCCGTAGCCATTACACCAGCGCGGCTCCCCTGACCTATCATTATTCACCTGTACAGCAAAATACCTGTCCTGTAAAAAGTTTTCTAGATACCTATAGGTTTTACCAGTAATGCCAATCTTTTTCATATTGTAAAGAGCTCCATCTCGCCAGCATTCATCATATGCTCTAGCTACATCTAGAAAGACTGCCACTGTTTTCTCTTTCCTCTTGAACCCTAGCTTTACATCATGTTCTAATCTTACAAGCTGGTCTACTGTACTTCTGTCTGCTCTAAACCGTGACTGGTTTGGGCTATATAACTGGTTTTTTTCTAGGTAAAATTTAACTCTTTTATTCACAACAGTTTCCAGTATTTTACCTAGTTGTGATGTTAAGGAGATTGGCCTATATGAACTTACATCATGGGCTTTCTAATTGGGTTTTAGGATGGGTACTTTCCATGCTTTTGGTATCTTTCCTAAGCTCCAGATTTTGTTATAGAGGTAAGTTATTTTGTTTATAGTTTTTTTGGGTACTTTCTTAAGGATTTCATAACTAAGTATATCATGCCCTGAGGCAGTATTAGATTTCTCATTTATTGCACTAGTTACTTCTTCCTCTGTTATATCAGCGTCTAAATAGTTTGTTTCATCTATCAGATCTGGTAGTTCTTTTGAAAACTGTATCTTAAGTCTTTCTCTTCTGTCATTTTCTTCCTGTCCAAGACTACTTTTTGCACTGACTTTATAGAAATACTCAGCTAGGGCATTAGCTTTTTCTTTATATGTTTCTGCTCTCTTTAGTAGTTTGATTGTTGGCATTATTGTTTTCTTACTGTTCCCTTTGATTGCCTTAAGCTTTTTCCATACTTCTTTGGGTGCTAGGTTTAAGTGACTGACAAAACTCCTTCCAGTTAGTTTCTTTGGCTTTAAATATTATTCTGTTAGATTCATTCCTAATATGTTTATACTCATCATAGTTTTCTTCTGTTCTGTTATTTCTATATTTTTGTAAGGCCCTTTTTCTTCTCTCATGAATTTCATCACAGCTTTTATTCCACATGCAACTGGTTCTTTATTCCACTGAGTTTTTCTTTTTTTATTAATGTTATTTATTGGTTTTCAGTCTAGAATTAAGTCCGTTGGTTATATCACAGAGCAACTGCCATTCATAAATAAGTGAACTTTTTAAACCGAAGTATAGTGTTGATAACATCTAAGCCCTGAAAAGGACTGCTAGCTTCTATCAGCTAGCATGAAGTAGCCGTGAAAAAAGCTAACTCTGAAAAGGGCTGCTAGCTCGTACTATTCTATATTTGTCGTTTGTTTTCTGAGTGTTTTGACGTAAACCAGAATGAGACAAACATTCGTTCCCACAAATGGGCCACAGACACAGAGCGAGAAGTTTTCTATATTTTTTGATCTTTGGTAGTCTTCTGTTGCATTCTCAATCTTATGTTAGGGTTCGTCGTAAACAGTTTGTGTAAATTGACTACATGAAGTATGGTTTTTACCACTTTTATTAAATATCAAAATCATATTCTATATTTGTCGTGTTTCATATCTTTGACGTACTAAAACTGACTTCGTTTATTCTATTTTTTTCTTTGGTAGTCTTCTCATTCTTCTTCGTCGGTTTCATGATGGTCATTTTCAATCCTGTTTTCTTCCCGAGAAGATTTGCTCGTTTATTCAATTGACCCCTACCCTTAACTGTGGGTGGAACTTGGCCACAATCCTCTATGTTATCCTTTCTGTGCTTGTAAGCGAGACTTGCTACTGATTGTAAGTTGATATTGCACGCGATTAGAGCAATTAAGTCAGGGAAATACCAAACTATTCATATATATATATATATATATATATATATATATATATATATATATATATATATATATATATATATATATATATATATATATATATATATATATATATATATATATATATATATATATATATATATTTGTTTCATTGATTGCGCCAAAGCTTTCGACTGTGTACAACATCAGCAGTTATGGACTATTATGAAAAATATGGGATTTCCAAACCACCTTATACAACTCATCGCACTGCTGAATCAAGAACAACAGGCAGCCGTAAGAATAGATGGAGAAACATCAGGATCAATCATAAACAGCTCTGGCGACTGTGCAGTAGAAATTAAAAGACTTGCAATTGCCTCACATAAACTAATACAGATGAAAAACCTATGGCACGGCACAAGCAAAGAAACTACGTTACAACTGATCAGAGCATGTATATTCCCAGTAGCAGCATACGGCTGCGAGACATGGGCGCTCAATAAAACAGTTGCAAAAAAAGATTACATCATTCGAAATTAAATGCTACAGAAGGATGTTGAGAATACCCTGGACATAAAAAAAATCCCAGCAGAGAAGTACTGCACTTACTAAATGCAGAAGAAAATTGGCTCCTAAATACAATCGCAATAAGGAAGCTGAAATTCTTCGGGCATATAAAAAGAAATAATAGTCTGGAAAAATTGGTAATGGAAGGTATAGTCCCTGGAAAAAGGAGAAGGGGACGACCTAGACGACGGTGGATCCAGGACATCACAGACAGCCTGAACTTGTCTTTGGAAGATGCAGGTCGACTTTCCCAAAATCGTGATGCGTTCAGAGCAGCCGTAATGGAGACAACGTTCTGGAGAGAATACGTCACATGGTGATGATGATATTTATATAAATCAGGCGTGTTACATTTTTATAAAAATTGAGTTACTAACCTCAGCACAATAAGCATACTACAAAGTAGTTGTAGAAACTAAAATTATATTTGAAAACACAATTCTCTGCAAGAAAATGAAGCATTCAAATAAGTCATCCTTCGTAGCGTTCCAAATTTTAAAAGTCAGTTTTATCGGACAACTTTTTTATAACGTCTGATTTTTCCAATGGAGTCTTCATATATATCGCGAAATACCGTCAGATAACAGGGGGGACGATTATGTAGATCATTGGTAACGGAAGGAGAAAGAATAATTGTTAAGATTAAAATAGTATGACAAGATTATCAATGTGGAACTGATGACAAGAACCAGACAAGTGTTAGTGGAACATGAGATGACAAGAACCAGACAAGTGTTAGTGGAACATGAGATGACAAGAACCAGACAAGTGTTAGTGGAACATGAGATGACAAGAACCAGACAAGTGTTAGTGGAACATGAGATGACAAGAACCAGACAAGTGTTAGTGGAACATGAGATGACAAGAACCAGACAAGTGTTAGTGGAACATGAGATGACAAGAACCAGACAAGTGTTAGTGGAACATGAGATGACAAGAACCAGACAAGTGTTAGTGGAACATGAGATGACAAGAACCAGACAAGTGCCAGTGGAACATGAGATGACAAGAACCAGACAAATGTTAGTGGAACATGAAATGACAAGAACCAGACAAGTGTTAGTGGAACATGAGATGACAAGAACAAGACAAGTGTTAGTGGAACATGAGATGACAAGAACCAGACAAATGTTAGTGGAACATGAGATGCCAAGAACCAGACAAGTGTTAGTGGAACTGATGACAAGAACCAGACAAGTGTTAGTGGAGCATGAAATGAAAAGAAGACGCTGGCGATGGAAGCACGTTGACAGCAATAGCAGACAGTTCTTTTTCTGGAATCTCCTCGTCAACAGATGCAGAGGTAGACCAAAAAATACACGGAGAAGAGAACTTGAGATGACACTGTAAATGATGAGTAGGACATGGAAAGACCTTGAGGACTTGGTAGATGTTTGATGAAGCATTGAGGAGCAGCAGGTGATTTTAATGCATAAACTGCGCATTTTTTACAGAACTTCGCCATCAACTTCTCACTAACTCAGAAGATAAGACATCGTAATCAAGGTCTCATTGATTTGAGAGAAGATTTCATTAATAAGATTTCATTCCGCTCACGTCCCGCTTCTGATAAAATCAAGCTCGTTGAAATACAAATATTTGCTCCAGCTGAGATCTAATTTCAGCCGAAAGATTCTTAAAACTGTCTGAGAAATGTAAGATCAAATGTCCAATTACCAGGCGTGAAATGGTCTTTAATGATTGTCTATTAAATATTATTTTTTCCGGTTACATTCTATGAATCTTCTACATGAACTATTAAGCGTTGCATAGTAACAGTTCTGGTTTCATGGGCAGGAGACGCTGGAGAGAATGACAGATACATTATATAGATTAAATTATGAAGAAATATAAACCAAATGTTGCCAAGGACGCAGATATCAGACAAGAACGGTAGTTACGTCAATATAACGCACGTTTGCGCAAGGAAGTTCGATGAATCGCAGGAGCAAAGCAGTTGCCGTATCGACAAAGCTGACGTCATCAGGTACAGAACAATTAAGAAAACGATTTAAATGAACAGCCTTTTCTTCTTTTTCTTCAAGTGCCATGCCTGTTGGCGTGGGCGATCATGTAGGTTCACATTTCCTATCTCCAGTACTATTTATCAATTCGGTTGTTGACTTTCCTTGCCATGATGTCAAAATGTCTAGTATGTTCTCTCTTTGTCGTTCGACTTCTCTTTTTACTTCAATTTTTCCTATTATCACAATAACTTCAATTTTCTTTTTCTGTTAACATGCTAAAGAAAGTATTACTTTTTTTTTTTCATGATCAGATATCCCTGGCGCAGGGAGTAAAAAGCTTCTTAAGTGCACTGGCCTCTTTCATGACATTCTAATAGCTCATTTTAGCTGTCTATGATATTTTAAAAACTCTCCTGTAAAACCACATCTCTGTGGCCTTCAGGGCTTTTCTTTGTTATTTACTAATTGTCCATGGCTTATTTCCGTACGTTAGAATTATCTCTATATAACACTGAAGAACTCTCTTTCTTACTACCATTGACAAAAATTTGTTGCATAAAATAATTTTCATTTTAAGGAATGTTGCTTTTCCCTGGGATATTCTACTCTTCACCTTTGAGAACTGTCAATCATTTGATGTTGCTAACGTGCCTAGGTATCTGAATCTATTGTCTTGTTTGAAAATTGTAATTTTATAGTGCATTTCGGAGAAATGATATTTTTCTAGACGACCATTATTTCTGTCTTTTAGGTTTTAACGCTGAGTCATTTATTTTCACTTTCTGTCACTATTGTATTAATCATTTATTGTAATTCGTTTTTGCTATTGAGACAGTTTAATCGGTGTACATTGTTGTTGTTGGTGTTGTAGTGACAGTTGAGTGGTATATGTTGTGTTATGAGCCGAACAATGGTACTCTGATCCCTCCTTGTAAGATGGCTAATGTCGTCATTAGGATCAGGACCGGCCATGTCTGTAAACTTCTCTCCCGTTGTTTCCCCTGGCCCATCTGTTCAGCCAAGTTTCTTTGTTTATTGTTCGTATGAGTGATGTGGCTGTTTGGAGAGTTGTTGCTGTGAGTTGTTGTTCTTGTCTTGTTCCCTTCTTGGCTAATCTGTCTGCTCTGTCATTACCTGGTGCTTTTGAGTGGACAGTGATTCGCTGCATAACTAATCTGATGCCATCAGTGTACCTCAAGCTGTTTATAATATGTCCACCAACTGGTATTTCTGACATGTCCTCTAAGGATCTCATTTTAGTTTCACTGAACGAACAGTTGTAATACGATGAAGAAAGAAAGACAACCTCAGTTATATCAATAGACCGCAGGGACTGAAGCACTAACAAGAGTGCGTCAAAATAAGTCCGTAAGTTAACAATTCTTGATACTCACTTAACAACTCCTTCGAATAACGGATCTGTAATTTGCACGAAATAATCTTTTTTTTTCTGAGCGATTCTATAATTAAGTTGATGCCGTAATCTTGGTTTTGATGGAATATAATCTACATATGTATACCAGACGGTAGACTAGAGAAGTAAATAAACGTTTCTGGCCGGACAACAAAAATATATCTGGAAACATTATCTCATTAGCCTATCCCTTGTACATTATAATTGACAGATAAAGTGTAAACATCTCCTCTAAATATGGCGGGGTGGCCCGAATTTTCGGTTCAGTACGTCTGAAAGCTAAGCTAAAACTGTACCTTACCTGCATAAGAACAGCTCTTTTGTATGGAGCAGAAACATGGACACCAGATAAGAAAGGTTAATTAGAGAAATTTGAGGAAAGAGATTATAGAAGATATCAGAAGTAATATATTCATCACCTCCTTGTTTCGCTCCTCAACGTAACTGTGACCGTATGGATTACTACGTCGGATTAGCACTAGGGTGCTGCCACTTATTATAGTTAGTATAAGAATACTTTAGCAAGATTTAAACACTAAGTAATTTGAACGTGACTAGTTAGTTAATAAACACTAGTCCCAAACCTATTACAGTCATTCAATCATGGTATACATGAAATGACGTCATCAACCTGGGGTAGAATTGATACAAGTAAAGAAACGGAAGTTATTTTTTTTAAGGGGAGATCAGAGAGTTGTGAAACACGGGACGAGGGCGGCAGTGACACGATCTCGTGGGATCCATTCTTTTTCTGTTTGATTATTTTTGGATGGCTGGTTTGTACACCTTTGATGAATGAGTATTCATGAACCAGCATAGAATTGTTAGGAATTCAACCACTGAATAAAGGTATTTTCTTATTAAGACGAAATTAGACTTACTACTTGAATACCAGTTGGAAGTTTCTTTGTTGACATTTTGTTATCGGAAATAGTACTTCATTCTTTACGATCATACAGCCAAACACCAACACAGACGAGTCGCACCCTCTACAAAAACTACCTGGGTTAATAAAGTCCCTTCAGTAAACACCATCTCTGGCGATAGCCAGTCAAACAACTGAAGAACATTAACAAAGTATTATCCCGCTTATCTTCATCCTGTCACAGAAGGTTTTATCTTCACCCTGTCACAGAAGGGTTTATCTTCACCCTGTCACGGAAGGTTTTATCTTCACCCTGTCACAGAAGGGTTTATCTTCACCCTGTCACAGAAGGGTTTATCTTCACCCTGTCACATAACATAGAGCCACCCCTGCAGCAAGGCCCCTAAGGAAGCTTGAATCTAAGCACATGATCCTGCAGCAGTGGTTTGTGTAGCCGTTTATAGAACATGATGGCGTTGCCAGGTCCATGCACAACCACACATTAGATGCCTAAAGGAGCAGTGTTTTTTCTATCTTGTGTCCTAAGAAAGACTGAAGGGGCTACTGTTACTACTTACAGTAACTCCATATAAGTGCATCATTTTGTGTCATATATCACTAATTATATAAACTGTAGTCGGAGTTGGGCTTCTAAAATTTCCGGAGTCAAAATCGGAAAACATTTTGGCTGACTCCAGACTTCAGTTGTGAAAGCTTCATATATGCTTCCTTCAAGGGGACCAACTACATTGATGTATGTTTCCTTCAAGAGGAACAACTACATTGATGTATGTTTCCTTCAAAGGGACCAACTACATTGATGTATGTTTCCTTCAAGGGGACCAACTACATTGATGTATGTTTCCTTCAAGAGGAACAACTACATTGATGTATGTTTCCTTCAAGAGGAACAACTACATTGATGTATGCTCTTCAAGAGGAACAACTACATTGATGTATGCTTCCTTCAAGGGGACCAACTACATTGATGTATGCTTCCTTCAAGAGGAACAACTACATTGATGTATGCTTCCTTCAAGAGGAACAACTACATTGATGTATGCTTCCTTCAAGAGGAACAACTACATTGATGTATGTTTCCTTCAAGAGGACCAACTACATTGATGTATGCTTCCTTCAAGAGGAACAACTACATTGATGTATGCTTCCTTCAAGAGGAACAACTACATTGATGTCTGTTTCCTTCAAGGGGAACAACTACATTGATGTATGCTTCCTTCAAGGGTAACAACTACATTGATGTATGCTTCCTTCAAGAGGAACAACTACATGTATGTATTTCCTTCAAGGGGAACAACTACATTGATGTATGCTTCCTTCAAGGGGACCAACTACATTGATGTATGCTTCCTTCAAGAGGAACAACTACATTGATGTATGCTTCCTTCAAGGGGAACAACTACATTGATGTATGCTTCCTTCAAGGGGACCAACTACATTGATGTATGCTTCCTTCAAGGGGAACAACTACATTGATGTATGCTTCCTTCAAGGGGACAAACTACATTGATGTATGCTTCCTTCAAGGGGAACAACTACATTGATGTATGCTTCCTTCAAGGGGACCAACTACATTGATGTACGCTTCCTTCAAGAGGAACAACTACATTGATGTATGCTCTTCAAGAGGAACAACTACATTGATGTATGCCTCCTTCAAGGGGACCAACTACATTGATGTATGCTCTTCAAGAGGAACAACTACATTGATGTATGCTTCCTTCAAGGGGACCAACTACATTGATGTATGCTTCCTTCAAGGGGAACAACTACATTGATGTATGCTTCCTTCAAGGGGACCAACTACATTGATGTATGCTTCCTTCAAGGGGACCAACTACATTGATGTATGCTTCCTTCAAGAGGACCAACTACATTGATGTATGCTTCCTTCAAGGGGACCAACTACAATGATGTATGCTTCCTTCAAGAGGAACAACTACATTGATGTATGCTCTTCAAGAGGAACAACTACATTGATGTATGCTTCCTTCAAGGAGACTAACTACATTGATGTATGCTTCCTTTAAGGGGAACAACTACATTGATGTATGCTTCCTTCAAGGGGAACCACTACATTGATGTATGTTTCCTTCAAGGGGACCAACTACATTGATGTATGCTTCCTTCAAGGGGACCAACTACATTGATGTATGTTCCTTCATACATTGCTTCCTTCAAGGGGACCAACTACATAGATGTATGCTTCCTTCAAGGGGACCAACTACATTGATGTATGCTTCTTTCAGGGGACCAACTACATTGATGTATGCTTCCTTCAAGAGGACCAACTACATTGATGTATGCTTCCTTCAAGGGGACCAACTACATTGATGTATGCTTCCTTCAAGGGGACCAACTACATTGATGTATGCTTCCTTCAAGAGGACCAACTACATTGATGTATGCTTCCTTCAAGGGGACCAACTACATTGATGTATGCTTCCTTCAAGGGGTCCTTCAAGAGGTCGACCTACATTGATGTATGCTTCCTTCAAGAGGACCAACTAATTGATGTATGCTTCCTTCACCAACTACATTGGTGTATGCTTCCTTCAAGGGGAACAACTACATTGATGTATGCTTCCTTCAAGGGGAACCACTACATTGATGTATGCTTCCTTCAAGGGAACCAACTACATTGATGTAAGGGGGACCAACTACATTGATGTATGCTTCCTTCAAGGGAACCAACTACATTGACCAACTACATTGATGTATGCTTCCTTCAAGAGGACCAACTACATTGATGTATGCTTCCTTCAAGGGGACCAACTACATTGATGTATGCTTCCTTCAAGGGGACCAACTACATTGGTGTATGCTTCCTTCAAGGGGAACAACTACATTGATGTATGCTTCCTTCAAGGGGAACCACTACATTGATGTATGTTTCCTTCAAGGGGACCAACTACATTGATGTATGCTTCCTTCAAGGGGACCAACTACATTGATGTATGCTTCCTTCAAGAGGACCAACTACATTGATGTATGCTTCCTTCAAGGGGACCAACTACATTGATGTATGCTTCCTTCAAGGGGACCAACTACATTGATGTATGCTTCCTTCAAGAGGACCAACTACATTGTATGCTTCCTTCGAGAGGACCAACTACATTAATGTATGCTTCCTTCAAGGGGACCAACTACATTGATGTATGCTTCCTTCAAGGGGACCAACTACATTGATGTATGCTTCCTTCAAGGGGACCAACTACATTGATGTATGCTTCCTTCAAGGGGAACAACTACATTGATGCCCCCATGCTCGGTAAGAATCGTAAAGAAAAATAATGAGAATGAGAAATATGAAGAAGCGATGTCTTTTTCGTTCCTCTCATAAAACAAGGATTTCTTTTGGTTGGTTCGCTTCTATTAAATTAATTGATCTCTTAAATACGTTAAGATTTGACACTGAATGACCCGAGATATAGGATCTAACTGGTATTATGTAGCGTTACAATAGTTCCAGACACTGATGCTATCGTCGGGGGAAAAAATGAAATAAGCCCGCCCAGACATTGTTGACTTTGGCGACCTGCGTTAAGAGACGTATGGCGGTCCAAGGGATTAATGCAAAAGTGCCCGACCTCAAGAATGCGTACAGCCAGGCGGTAGGAGAAGATTGTCAAAGGGGTTGCTGGGAATACTTGGTCAAGTTAAAGGCAATCCCATTTCAGATACTATCGTAGGGGAGTGAAGTGTTAGAGGCTTAACTAAACTAGGTCCAGCATCGAGAAGTGGGGGTGACCAGCTGCCTTTACCTTCCCCAACTGAAGAACAAAGTCAGATACCCATGTACACCTGGGTAGACTGTAGCATGTCGATACAGTGAATCAAACCCGGTACCATCACTGCGAGAGACCATCGCTCTAACCGCTCTGAATGTTTGGTAAGTAACTATGCTATACTATTCAACTTTTCCAACAGTAGTAGTGTTTCAAGTGGTGTGGAGAGATCACTAATGTGGAAGTAATGACAAGAACCAGACAAGTGCCAGTGGAACAAGCGCTGAGAAGAAGACGCTGGCGATGGATAGGACACACATTAAGAAAACCTGTTGATAGCATTACAAGACAGTCCTTGTTCTGGAATCCCCAGGGCTAGAGAGGTAGAGAAAGATCAAAGAACATATGGAGAAGAGAACTAGAGACAGACATGAAGGAGATGAAGAAGGCTTTGAGATGATGGCACAGGACATGAAGTTTTGGCATATTTTTGTTGAAGGCCTATGCTCATTGGGGAGTTAAAAGGTAAAAAGAAAGTAGTAGTAATTTAGTAAAACAAATTGTGGAATAGAGAGAGAACGGCGAGTCATGTTCTCAATCAAATCCGAAGCAAGAAACAAGATGGAAGCTGAACATGATACGTGGGTATCTCTTTCAAAAACTGTTCCAAAAATAAAACGGTTGTTTGACAAGAAACGGAATCAAGAGTCTCGCTAATTTCTTTAACTGTGTTATGGTAAGAATTTAGCAATTTTATGCTGTTATTTAACCGAAATATTCTGGCGCTCTCTCGCCCAAATCTCTACACCTCACGATAGAAGGGGAACGACTAAGTAAGTATTTAAACGAATACAGTTTTCTTATGAAATATTATGTGTTTTTATTTTCTTACATGAATATATTATGGTAAAACGAGAATTGATTTTTTCTCAAATTGATTGCCTTTTGCAACGATCTGCATTGCGTTTATTATAACTTTAAGTCAACGTTAAAAATTGCATGTCGGAGATGGGAAACATAAGAATATCTATCTATCTATCTATCTATCTATCTATTTATCTATCTATCTATCTATCTGTCTGTCTATCTATCTATCTGTCTGTCTATCTATCTATCCATCTATCTATCTACCTGCCTACCGCGCTGGTGTAATGGCTTCGGCGTTGTACTGGCGACCAGGTGTTCATGGATCAAACCCGGGCGTCAGCGTTTGAAGAAATGTTTACGACCGGAAATTTGACTGAATAACCTGAACGGCTCCTGTGATAAACCCTCTGTGGATGGGAAGGAGCAAAGCTCCTGACCGGGTTGGAAGGAAAGTCCTCAGGTTCCCCAGCCTCGCAATGACATGTCATTGGGCCGAAGGGCTGAAAGCCCAAGTGCCGCTGGTTAGAAAAAAAAAACCTGCCTACCTACCTATCTATCTATCTATCTATCTATCTATCTATCTATCTATCTATCTATCTATCTATCTATCTATCTATGTCTGTTTGTCTACGTCCGTCCGGCTGTCTATATCGGGAGAGAGACAGTTAGCGGGGGGGGGGGGGGGGGGGGGGGGGAAGAGAGAGAAGCAGGTCTGCAAGCAAAAAGGGAAGATAAACATTGTCTGGACAAGATCTTCCCAATGTGGACAGAATCATTTCGTGCAGTCACTTCGACCACAGAGCAAACTCGCTGACATTTGAAACACGTCATAGTTTGACACGTCCGACGTTTGGCGCGTACAAGTGTACACTGCCGAGATGTATGTGGTGCTTTTTGGCAAGCGATCGATCTTTCATTTTTGGCAGTTGGGTTTCTCTTGAGGACTAGAGAGGGGATGTGCGTTGTTATAGTGTCGTTAAAAAAAAATGAAAAACTGCCATAGAGGCACTTTTTGTGGGTGCTAACTTGGCTGCTTGTCCTTTCACGATTCAATTTGAAAGAAATAAACATTATTTCATATGTCCGTCAAAAAACCAACAAACCAAAAAAAAAACCTTTACTATATCTGCCATTTTCCCACCTAATACTATATATATTAACTTTTAGTCTTGTTAAATACTCTTTGACTATATTATATAGTTCCCTAGGTCTGCCTATTTTAACACATGTTCTATATTTATGTGTGCACTTTAAGCCTGTTCCAAAGGTTGTTATTGCCGGGAGTTGTAGTGAGGATAAGCTCTCACTGCAGATAAAATACTTCTATGGCACCCGCCTCAAACAGCCTCTGACAACCAAGTCCAGCTCCCGGCCTTCACGTGTGGCTCAATTTGAGCCCGGCGGAACTGTTTCCACTGACGGGAGAAGGGGCAAAGGCGAGCGACTGGCGCCTTAAAACCAGCAGCTTCGGGCAGATAGGGCTCGTGATCCTTGGTTGGTAGCTTATCTAAGAGAAGGAACTCTGAATTCAAACCACCGCTGCCTTGCGGGAATATCCATTTGTGGAATTGGCTTCGGGAGTAAACCCTGAGGATAAATCCGGAGTCGGAGTCCCTAAGGCAGTCTAATGTCGATTCGACATTATTCTGGCAACTCCTGCGACATGGCTGGTACCAAACTGTATCGGCTACTGCCGTTCCTTTGGATCTACCGGCTGTGTGGAGAGGGGGAACATGCTGCATGGGCAACAGCTTGATCTCCATATAACTGTGCCCAAGCTCGCGCCCTGGAGAGGACACTCCAGCTTCACCCTATAGGTGTCGGCAAAACACGGGAAGTAGCAGTTACCGGTTATAAGCATTTTGCCCAATTGGCGTAGGGCATGGCGCCAGGGGCTACTTCCGACAGTGGGAGAGGTTCTAGGATCTCAATGGACAGCTACCGCCCGCTTCAAGCTGGGCAGCCCCCAGTCAATAAGGTGTTGTCCCGCCACTGTCTGCTTTCCCCATTGGGTGCATGGGGATTAGGGTCAAACCCGAACTGTGGACAGAAAATTTTGCACCAAGCAATTATCGAATAAATAGAAATAAGCAAACTCTCAGATTGGGATGCTGGAACGTCCGGACTATGTTGACTGGACTATCCGAAAACCTACAGGATGTAAACGATGTAAGGAAGACAGCCATAATTAATGATGAGCTTAAACGACTTCAGGTGGGTATAGCTGAACTTCAGGAAACGCGCCTGCCGGGCTCTGGAGCGGTGAGCGAGAAGGACTACACATTTTATTGGCAAGGGAAAGATCTTAATAAAGCTAGAGAACACGGAGTAGGTTTTGCGGTCAAAAAATCGCTAACTAACATGGTTGAACCAGGCGAGAATGGATCAGAACGCCTGTTAACGCTCCGCCTGCAAACTAGCACAGGTCCCATCACCCTTGTCAGTGTGTATGCTCCTACTCTGTGCTCTGCCTCAGAAGCTAAAGATGAGTTCTACGAGAATCTAGCAGCAGTAATCAAAAGCATACCTAGGCAAGAACAGCTTGTTCTCCTTGGTGACTTTAATGCTAGAGTGGGTGCCGATAATGTTTCATGGTCTTCATGTCTGGGTAGGTTTGGTATTGGCAAGATGAATGAAAATGGACAACGGCTCTTAGAGCTGTGCGTCCATCATGACCTCTGCGTGACCAACACCTACTTTCAGACAAAACCCCAGCATAAGGTGTCATGGAGACACCCACAATCCAAGCGCTGGCACCAACTTGACCTGATTCTCGTCAGAAAGCCACTCCTCAGGTATGTGCTCTCCACGCGCTCGTACCATAGTGCAGACTGTGACACAGATCACTCCTTGGTTTGCTGCAAAATCAGAGCACAACCAAGAAAACTCTATCGTGTCGGACATGAAGGGAAACCACGCATTGATACCAGCAAGATGTCAGACCCTTTCATGATCGCTCAATTCACTGCGACCTTCAAGAAAGTGCTCAGTAGCCCTCAGCATGGTGATACTATTACAGAGAACTGGGAGCATCTACGGAACACCATTCAAAGTACTGCACTTGCCACCTTTGGTAAGAAAACAGCAAAGTCAAATGACTGGTTTGACGCTTCATCAGATGTGATGGCACCTGTTATTGAAGCTAAGCGCAGTGCTATGAATGAATACAAACGTTCACCGAGTGCCAGAACCCTACAGATCCTGAGGGCTACGAGAAGCAAAGTTCAACAAACTGCTCGACGCTGTGCAAATGACTATTGGCTCCAGCTCAGTGAGAGCATCCAGATCGCAGCACAAACAGGCAACATTAGACAAATGTATGACGGTATAAAGAAAGCACTTGGCCCCCATAAAAGTAAGACGGCACCGCTAAAAACAATCAGCGGAGAGAAGCTAACCGATAAGGGTAAGCAGATGGAGAGGTGGGTCGAGCACTACTCTGAGCTTTATGCTACAGACAATACCGTTACGCCTGCAGCCCTTGATGCTGTCAATAGTCTGCCACCTATGGAGGAGCTGGATGCCGAACCAACATTAGAGGAACTCAGTAAGGCCATTGATAGCTTGGCCTCTGGCAAAGCACCAGGCAGTGATGGGATTCCTCCTGATTTAATCAAATGCTGTAAGAGCACGCTATTACATCCCCTGCATTGGATGCTGTGCCAGTGCTGGGAAGAGACAACTATTCCTCAAGACATGCGAGATGCCAAGATTGTAACACTGTATAAAAATAAAGGAGACAGAAGTGATTGCAATAACTACAGAGGCATCTCTCTTCTTAGTATTGTTGGTAAGGATTTTGCCAAAGTCATCTTAATGCGACTACACAAGTTAGGTGAGCGCATATATCCAGAGGCACAGTGTGGATTCCGAGCTGGCAGATCAACAACAGACATGATCTTCTCTCTCCGCCAGCTTCAGGAAAAATCAAGAGAGCAGAAAAGACCATTATATATCGCCTTTATAGACCTCACAAAAGCATTTGACCTGGTTAGTAGGGATGGACTCTTTAAAATCCTCCTGAAAATAGGCTGCCCTTCTAAAATGCTGGAAATGATAAAGTCATTCCATGACGACATGAAGGGAACAGTCCAATATGCTGGAAGCATGTCACAGCCCTTTGATATACGAAGTGGCGTTAAACAAGGCTGTGTTCTGGCTCCGACCCTCTTCGGAATCTTCTTTGCCTTACTCTTGAAACATGCATTCAGAGATGCAACTGAAGGAATATGCCTTCACAATAGGTCAGATGGCCGTCTGTTTAATCTTTCAAGGCTGAAGGCAAAAACAAAAATCAGAAGGGTCACTATAAGAGACTTGTTGTTCGCTGATGATGCTGCAGTCGTCACTCAAAGCCAACAGGAGCTTCAGGGCTTGATGAATCGCTTCACTAAAGCATGCAAGGACTTTGGCCTCACAATAAGTCTAAAGAAAACGAATGTGCTGAGTCAGGATGTGGGTGCTGCACCAGTTATCACTATCGATAACTATGAATTGGCAGTGGTGCACCACTTCACATACCTAGGGTCTACCATCAATGACAAACTCTCACTGGATACAGAAATCGACAGCCGCATTGGCAAAGCTGCAGCTACCTTTGCCCGCCTCACATCGCGTGTCTGGGGAAACTCTAAATTCACAATGAAGACCAAAGCTGCGGTATATAATGCCTGCGTCACCAGCACACTCCTATATGGCAGCGAGACCTGGACGACCTATGCTAAGCAAGAAAGAAGGCTCAATATCTTCCATTTGCGGTGTCTACGCCGCATCCTCGGCATCTCGTGGAAAGATAAAGTGACAAATGTCGAGGTGTTGTCACGTGCTGGCCTTCAAAGTATGTATACGCTGCTTAGACAGCGCAGACTTCGCTGGCTTGGCCATGTTCGCCGCATGGAAGATGGTCGCATCCCAAAAGATATCTTCTACGGACAATTAGCAGATGGCAAGAGAACAGTTGGGCGACCACAGCTGAGGTTCAAAGATGTGTGCAAGAGAGATATGAGGGCACTGGACATGGATCCAGCAACATGGGAGGATGAAGCTGCCGATCGCACTAAGTGTCGATGCTATTTACGGCACCACCTCAGATTGGGCGAAGAGAGGCTCACACAAGAAGCAGAGGTGAAGAGAAAACGTCGAAAGGAGCACCAGGAAAATAAGCAGCTGAGGGAATCCAAATCAGGGGCGCATTCCCATAGTCAGTTATGACTGAGGGGGCTATTATTATTATTAAGCCTGTTAATAATCTAATATTGGGATTCTCATTTGTTCATACCTCTTACATTTTAACAAGAAATGTTCTATATTATTTGTGGTAAAGTGGAATGATATAAATATTTATAGGGGACTTAGTGTACTGACTGAGATCAGCTGTGAAGGTATCTGTATCTAATAAGTGTGGTGTATTACAGATGACCTTACTTTGCTACCACATTTATACCTCAGTCAGACGTATTCTGGGATATTGTGATGACTACGTTAAATGTCTAGGGTTATGATAGTGATGAAGTGTATGTTCACAACAACCAACAGACAGATAAACAATTTAATTTAATCCACAATACTTTACAACACTGTGACACTCACATACATAGAACACTCTATAAGACTATCTTAATAAGTCAAGTGTAACTTTTAAAAGTATGTATTAATTCCTGTCAATAATAGATATCCTGATTCAACTACAAAGTGAACCAGGAATCACAATCAAATGTAATCACAAGTTGTATGTACACAATTTATAGATAGGATTTTTGTATTGACATATATTATTATTACAATATGTGTGTAAGTAGTGATGTAGTACTATGAGGTAATACTGGCTCTTCAAGCTAGGTGGTTGTTTGTCATCATGACTTCAAGTGTTTGTATCTGGTGGAAATAATATTGGAAAGGTTCACAGTTTCTTTTTATTTGAAACAAATAAATGTCCCTCTTGATTTAAGGTAAAGTCACTTTTAGAGGGGGGTATACACAAGATTGAGCTGCTCTGGCCAACGTAATCTTAACTTCTGTGTGGGCGGCAGGAAACAGTCTCCTATGCTCGCTTGCTTCACAGTTTTCTTGAGGAACAACACTGGTCGATATCTTGACCAAGGAGTATGCTATCAGCCTCTGGATTCAGCAAACTCAGACCATGTGCTGCTTTAATCCTTTAGTACCACGGTCCCTGAAACAAGAAGGATGTACCTCCTACTTCAGAACTAATTTATAATCTATTTCCACACTGAAGCACAATACATAACTAACACCGAGTTCAGCGCTGTAAGCCAACTGCTAGCTTCTCATGTAACAGTATACACCAGTATTCCTCTCCCTAATGGTTACAACGCCTCTGCAATTCCAGCATTAATTCCTTCTATTCAATAAGATAGGTGTCATAGTACTATTTGGCAATCCCATGCAGTTATACTCCTCTCCGACAAGTTTTTCTCATGATAGAGCAATATCTAGGCTTTGCCTCATGTTTGTTACTGAACCACACACATACAGATATAAATTTATCAATTCACATTCAATTTTCATCAAAAAGATTTCAAATATGTCTAGCTTACCACAATTCACGGAAATATTAAACAAATACGTTGACTGGCGATGAGTTATGGCACAATTCCGATCTGCCTCTGTCCCAGGCTTTTATTAGAAAAATATGAGCTGGATCTCAACGCACTTGCTTTTACAAATTGGATTTTCAAAAAAGTGGCACTGAACTGACGCTCCTAATTGACTATATTAAATGGTCTAGCCAATGAGACCATGTTTACAAAAGCTTTTGAAAAAAGTACCCTTCCTATCGTTTCCCTTAACAACCAAAAATAGTATTAGCAGTCGACTAACCATGTTTCGCCTTACATATAATTCTAGCCAATCAAATCGGATTTAACGTGGTGGCCTGATTTCCTCTAAAGCAGTGTCCAAACACGCCATTATGAGCAAATATGATCCTGTGTTGTCAGACAACACCATTATAGTATTTTGGCTATAATTTGTTAATTATTAGACTATTTGCTTAACACCTAACATATTCTTTGTCAGCAAGTCCTAAGGCACCCAAATATATAAGTTTAATGGAGCTAAGTGGCTGCGTTCAAAATATGTATTTTCTTCTACGATAGTCGTGCTGTTACCACCTCCTCACTTCCATACTATGGGGTGTCTTCTGTACTGTCAGACTAATGTCAGGAGCTTAGACATAAATCAGTAGAATGTCATGTTTCCTAATAAGCATTAAACATGTTTTCAAAACCTAACCGTGTATTGGTAGTGTTTTTTTTATTACTGTTTATTTGAAAAAAATTAGTGCTTCATGCCTTTCGCGTTCACTTTTTCATCGCGAGACGAACGTGGTAGTATTGAATGCGTTCCTCCTTCTCTCTCTCTCTTCTAAGCTCGTCTGTCTTTTCTTTTACTTAGTGCATAAAATGACATGAATGGAATATTAATCTAGGTCATTACGCAGTGTGTCTATCTCAAGGTTTTCTAAGAAACACAGTACCAGTTTTCTTTTTAGAAACGCGTGTATTTTATACAGTAGGCTTTACTATCAAACGTGAAAGCGTTACAATTATGCAGACGAAGTAGAAAAAGGGGATTTCTTGTTAGCTAGTATGACGTTCTATAACACAGGCATACGCTACTGTGACCGCACTGTTCTTCTTTTACCATTCTTCTTTCCTTTTATTGAATTACTTCGTTAGGCTTTACATTTACTTTTTAATTTATATATGTGGATTTAGAATGTTTCACGACATTATTGTCTTGAAGACATCCTGCACAGTACGGTTCTTCTATTCTGAAGTAGCCTTTTCCGAGCTGTAGTCTGAGAAGTTTCTTATGACAGGAAATTTTCAATTCCTTAGATATCTGACATTTTCTTGTTGGAGCCTTGAATAGTTTAAATGCTTCCTTTCAGATCTTTATTCCACTCGGCTGACCATTCATCGGTTATTACTTCTTTAATTAAGCTTTTAATCTCTTATCTACTTTTCCCTACATTTATTAGATTTTTACCAATGCTACCTTTTTGTTTTCTTTACCATTTCCCTCTATGCTAAGATGTTGTTTTTTTAATTTTATTTTAATAAGGAAAAATATCCCGTTCAACCTCTGATGGGTTATAATTTGGATATATATCGTTTTCAATTCAAAATAATATGAACAACTGCCGATATGGGAAAGTGACATCACATCTGTCAAAACCATTGTAAATATGACAAATCAAAACTGCCAATTTTGCGTGCACATTTTAAAAAACCCAAACAAACAAAAACGAGTTAAAACAAAAACCAAAGAAAAATAATGTTCAGGGGGAGAGGTGTAAAGGCCTGCTGTTTCCAGCCAACATGTGAAGGTACCCAAACTATTAAAGCTGAACATCCTCTAGAATATGGGGTTAGCTATGTAGTAGCCATAAATATCTCCTCCGCTATAACAGGTCTACTGTATTCTCATTAATAAGTTTCTTAGTGTTTGAATTGCCGATAGTGAGTTTGTTAACATTGTTAGTTTCTATGGATAGTTTTTAGGGGAATATTTCTAGCGCTTTTTGTATTGCCATCATCTCTGCAGTGAAAATGTACGCATTCTCTGTGATACTATATCATTTTGCGATTTTCTGAAATGTAAATAAATTTCCAAGCAGTAGATAAGCCAATCGCAAGGGACGACACTTACGCGTAAAACAATCCCACAATCCATTAGCTCCACGCCATCATGCAATAAATAACGTTATCTTAGCGAATGAAGGCTCTTTTGTTTGGGGCGCCATTTCTAATCTCCTTAGTGACATACTCTCGGGTCCGAATCTTTCAATCGTGCCAGCGTGAGGTCACGAAAGACAGAAAAGGTGAGTGAGAAAAAAAAAAAAAAGTAAGCAGCCAATCGCTCAGCAGGACACGAAATTAAATATTCTGACTGGCCAATGAGCTCATACGTAAGACTAGAGAAATGAAACTTATTGTGGCGACCAATAACAGTAAGTTAAAAGGGTAATCCTCGTAATACTACCGCAGGGGAGTGAAGTGTTCAGAACTTCGCTATACTAGGTCCATCTTTATGACCAGTTCCCATTCTCGCTGCCCTTTCTTTCCTTAACTCAAGAGCAGAAGCAGGTACCCATTTACAGCTTGGTAGACTGTAGCATAAGGCTACCAGGGTTGGAACCCGAAACCAAGCAACTTTGCTGCTAGAGGTAAAGGTAGACCCATATTAGATACAGCCGTAGGGGCATGAAGTGTTTGAGACTTCACTATACTATGTCTATCTTTATGAGGTGAGGTGACTCGTTCCTTTCCTCGTTGCTTTTCCCTTCCCACACTCCAGAGTCAATTATCACTTTTACAGCTGGTAAACTGGAATGTTACACTACCATGTTTCGAACCCCTAGTACCCATCAGTAACTACTCATCCAATCGAAAGCTAACCAATTTGAGATAAATAATGCACTCATAAAGGTATAGAACCAATCCTGATATACGAAAGTATGTCATGGATAATTTGTAAATAATCAAGAAAAAACTAAGGAGGCCGTTCACAAATTACGTAAAGCAATTTTCAACATGTTCAGCCCCTTCCCCCCCCCCTCCCCCCATAGTAACGTGTTCGTAAAAAAACCCACATTTCTGAACGCCCCAACCAAAGCGTAACATCCCGGCAACACCCCCCCCCCCCCCCCCTTTTTTTTTTCTCTTTTGCGTTACGTAATTTGGGAACGGCCCCAAGAGGCCACAGAGATGCAGGTTTTGGAGAAGAATGCTATTTATACCAATGACTGATAAAAAAAAAGTGTAATGAGGATGTACTACGAGAAACCAATACACAAAACCAACGTCTCGCTCATATTAGAAGACAGAAATACACTTCCTTTGGTCATGTTAAAAAGAAAGCTGAAACATATCGTGACAACATGACAAGTTTGAAAGAAAAAATAGATAGATGAGGACAAAGAGAGATCATGTTGGGCAGTTTAACATCATGGCATGGAAAGAAGTGAACAACATAACTGATCAAAAGTACTGTAGACAGGAAGTTGTGGAGATGCATGATTGCCTACGCCACCAGGCATGATACTTGAAGAAGAAGAAGATTTGGGTTATTTCCATTTTTCCCGTCTAAAAAACGTCATCTAGATCAGTGGTTCTCAGCGTGGGCCATACCATATTTCTAGGGGGCCACAGTAAGATGGTGAACTACCCTTTTTCCAGCTAACATCGACTAATAGGACAGAGGTCAATGAGGCTCAACAGATGTGCCGTGACAAAAAAGGTAGAGAATCCCTGGTCTTGATTAACATGAACCAATCACCCCATCTTGCACACAAATAGTGGACTAATAAGCCACTCTGATCCACAGCTCTTTGTACATTGTGAGGGGGATATAACAGTAGTGCTTTAACGAAACATTGTGCCCGTCCAGTGTAATATAATACAGCACAGACCATAGAATATACATAATAAAGAAAATATCACACTAAATGAAACGCGTCCTGATATAACCAACAGTTCCACGTATATGGTAAATGGTTGAAAGAGACGTGCTATGAAGAAAAGTAGCGAACACATAACAACAACATCAACAAATGAGAAAATCTGACAGTAACCAAAAGAGCGTACCAGGCGGCACATGGGAAAATAGCGCATCATTTCCTGAGACACTATACGGCTCTTGGGTTAGATAGACTTACGTTCACTGTCACGTGATGCTGTGAGGGCACAAAGGTGTAAGGATCCCTGGTGCAGGAGACGTATAAGTCACGTTGACCCTTGGAGTCTTGTAACGTCCCAGATTTGTGGAAATGCCAGTAGCATTCATTTTCACCACGTGTTTTATCTTTCACAGACTTCAGCGCTTTCGATGTTATAGATTACACAAACAGGATGCAGGTGCGCTGCGCTGTGTGATGTGAGGGTGGTGGTGGTTTGAGAGGCAAGGCAGAGAGAGAAACATGGAAAACAACAAAAACAACAACCAACAAGATTCAGACTTTCATAAATGGAGGCTTGCGTAGAATGGAAGGATTGAAGTGGTATGACAAGATCACAAATGTGAAACTGATGACAAGAACCAGACAAGTGTCAGTGGAACAAGAGATGACAAGAACCAGACAAGTGTCAGTGGAACAAGAGATGAGAAGAACCAGACAAGTGTCAGTGGAACAAGAGATGACAAGAACCAGACAAGTGTCAGTGGAACAAGAGATGACAAGAACCAGACAAGTGTCAGTGGAACAAGAGATGACAAGAACCAGACAAGTGACAGTGGAACAAGAGATGACAAGAACCAGACAAGTGACAGTGGAACAAGAGATGACAAGAACCAGACAAGTGACAGTGGAACAAGAGATGACAAGAACCAGACAAGTGACAGTGGAACAAGAGATGACAAGAACCAGACAAGTGACAGTGGAACAAGAGATGACAAGAACCAGACAAGTGCCAGTGGAACAAGAGATGACAAGAACCAGACAAGTGTCTGTGGAACAAGAGATGACAAGAACCAGACAAGTGACAGTGGAACAAGAGATGACAAGAACCAGACAAGTGACAGTGGAACAAGAGATGACAAGAACCAGACAAGTGACAGTGGAACAAGAGATGACAAGAACCAGACAAGTGACAGTGGAACAAGAGATGACAAGAACCAGACAAGTGCCAGTGGAACAAGAGATGACAAGAACCAGACAAGTGTCTGTGGAACAAGAGATGACAAGAACCAGACAAGTGACAGTGGAACAAGAGATGACAAGAACCAGACAAGTGACAGTGGAACAAGAGATGATGTAGTGGTGTTGTTGGTATTGTATGATGTTGATATTACTAAATGTAATTGTATGAGGCCAGCTGTGAAGGCTCCTGAGATAAAATGTAGTTGAGAATTGTCAGAAGGCCTTTCTTGCTACCACTACGACCTCACACTTAATTTTTTTTTTAATGAATGTGGCTACGTAAAGTGTCTAGGGTTATGCTATGTAGTGTGGTGTAATAGGTTATAGATATACCCACAGATATTTAACAAGACTAATAATATTAATAAATATTACAACACACTGAACTAACTCAATAGTGTAAATTTTTTGATAAAATTATATTACATTTATTTTGTTCTGGATCAATTTTTTAGGTTGACCAGAACTTAAAAAGATTTAGAGATTATGAAAGAAATGCATGGAATATTATATCATAAATGCAATAGTGTACATATATATGTACTATACTAGTTAGTTTTATTAAAATGTTCTAGTAGTCATCTACTTGGGAGGATAGTTACTGTTTGTGCTGTTGGGGTGGCCTCATCACACCTGTCTATATTGACTACCCAGTGTCCAGAAAATGGTGGGAATTTTTATGGGGTATTAGTAACTACACAGCTTTGGTGAATGTCCAGCAGACCAGAGGCTCACTCATCTTATATTTGTAGCTCTGGTGCTGAAAACTGATGGTCCCACCTCTCCGTGCTGGCGGGCAATAATGGTGGTCTCTGTCACAAGTACTGCACAGATACACTCGAGTAAAGTCACCAACTGAATAGTCACTGCTTTGTTGACAACAGAAACTCGCAGCTCTGCAATCAAAGTATGGGCCATGTGTCAAAATCTATTCTCTACCCACGTCTGGACACAACACTGACACAACAACCACATCATACAGACAGGTCAGATCTCTCTGACCAAACAGCACATTTACCATGGTGGTTTTACATCAGATAGATCCTCCCAGACTATAGGTTCTGAAAAATATTTATTAGTTGTCTGCCCTAAAAGAGGATAGGTAATCTGTTTCATTATTCTCAACACTTGATCTGTCTTGCCTAACTCTGGCTGGAGTTTATGTACATTGTTGGTCCCTAGACCCTGACTTGGGCGGGGGGTCTAGAGCAAATCCCTACTTGTTTGTAAGGCTAGATTTCGATATGGCAGTATCAAATCACTCGAACATGAAACAATATTCAAAATATACAAAGAAATAATTTCAATCTTACCAGATTATGAATAAATAACACAGAATTGCTAGCAAAACTCAGCTGAGCTGCTGGCTATAGTATGGCGTCCCTAAATTTATTACACTTTCTTTCATATGGAAATCACCACACTTTAAAATCTGTGTCTATCACTGAACAACTATTGAGAAATGACCCCACTTTCGCGTCTGAGCGCTAATGATATGATTGTCTGTGGCCAATCACTGCCTAGGTTTATTTTAATTTCAAATTTCCTACCATAAAGTCATTTCAGTCATGCTTCAGTCAAGTATGGATGGTTATCTGTTAGTCTGTCCGTCTCTACTTGTGTTTCTACAAAATGTACTTGATTTTTGAACCAACCTTTCTCTCCCCTCCAAAATTTTGTCGTTAAAAGTTATATTTAGACACAGCTACCACCCAAAAACCCTCTCTTCCATACTACGTAGATTTGAACACCTGCGTTTCGAGGTCGTGTTTTTTTGTGCAATTAGCGACACTTTTAGATTCAATACAGTCTTTTGTCATTATCTTCAATATTATCTATCCGTCTGTAAAATTAAGACCATATTAGTTCACTGCTCAGAATAGGCCATCCGGCCAGCTAATTTTTATATTCCTAACATTAATATTAAGAAAAAAGTACTTTTTAAATTTTGTAATATTCCAAACATCTGCGTTTTAGCCGCTGAATTCAAATCAAGGGCTTGGTATTGCAAAAGCGTCCAATAAATGACTGTGGCGTATTATATCTAAGGTCCCTTCTGTCGAGTTGCTTACTTTTTATGTCAACTTGGGAAACGTGACTTTTCTCCGTTTCCCCCCCCCCCCCCCCCCCCCCCCCCCCCCCCCCCCTCCCCCCCAATTGCGTCTCCTTAGCCTTTCCAGTCTCACGCAATCTTTCCAGTCATATTTTTCCTTTTTGATCCTCCGTTCCCCTCCTGTCTAGCAAGTCAATTATTATGGAGGATGATGACCCGCGGTCTAGGCGATCATGTACTATTCGCAGCCTACGCATTATGTTTTTATCCTTAAATGTTATCTTTGGAGGGATTTTACCGTTGTATCTCTGTCAATTTCACTACACATCTCCCCACTTGAAAACATGCCTATGGCAAGTTCCAAAACCAGCGATACACATAGGTAAAATTACTCCTCACGTCTGCCACTACTCTAATTTTGATCACAGGGGTGCCGACTGAGGAAATCTGCACCGACATTCAATTTGCCTGGGATATATTGGATACTAAACTGATAAGGTTGAAGCAACAAAGACCACCTCAGCAATCTTGCGTTTTCATGCTTAGCCTGAGACAAGAACACGAGAGGCTGATGGTCCGTCTCCACCACAAAAGTCCTACCATACAGATAGATTTGAAACTTCTTTATTGCCCAGATTAACGCTAAACATTCTTTTTCGCTTGTGGAGTATCCTTGTTCCGCCTTATTCAATTTGCGGCTTGCATAAGCGACTGGTTTCAGTTCCCCATCAGGTGAAGATGATCTTTGCAACAAAGCCCCTCCGAGTCCTACATTACTTGCATCGGTTCTTAAGACAAAGTCCTGTGTCAAATCAGGCAGTTTGAGAATAGGCTTGCTAGTGAGTTTTTCCTTTAACTCTTGGAACGCTAGTTCACATTGTGCAGTCCAAATAATTTTATCTGGAAGTCCCTTGCGAGTCAGATCAGTCAGAGGAGCACATATAGCGTTAAAATTTTTGATGTATTTCTGATAAAATCCGCATAACGACACGAATGATCGCACGTCCTTTTTTGTTTGCGGCCTAGGTGCTCTCTGCAGTTTTTCCAAATTCTTAGGATCAGGGGTCATATTACCCTGATATACAGTGTGCCCCAAGAATTCCAACTCTTTACATCCAATACAACATTTTGTTGGCCTAGCAGTCAAATTCGCCTCCCGAAGTCTATCAAACAACATCTCCAGAGCTTCAATGTGTTCTTCAAATGTCTCTGTGGCGACGAGAATATCATCCATGAAATTCGTGATACATGGGTTATTCAGGGGATCCAACAATTTTCGCATCATCCTTGAAAACACACTCGGAGCATTTTTCAGTCCGAATGGTAGCATATTGAATTCATAATGTCCATCCGAAGTGCTAAAAGCCAAATAAGGTCTCACTTCAGGCTTCACTGGGATCTGGTAATAGCCTTTACTAAGATCCACCTTTGAAAAGTATTTTGCCTTGTTCAGTCTGGCAAATAACTGTTTTGTGTCTGGTAATGGATCCACTTGTCCTTCTGTGACAGCATTCAGTTTCCTGTAATCTATGCACAGTCTGTGTTCCCCAGACGGTTTTTTCAACAAAACGACACTAGAACTAAAAGATGATTCACTGTGCGAAATAATCCCCTCCTTCAACAAATACTCTATTTCTTCCTTCAATGCCTTCTCCTTCGCGAACGGAATAGAATAGGCTCTCATACAGATTGGGTTTGAGTCTACCAGTTTCATGTCATACTGTAGCAAATTTGTATGGCCTGGTTTATCTGTTAATACATCTGTATGTTCCTCCAGAACCTTTTGAACTCTCTCCCTCTGGTTTTTAGTCAGGTGCTTACTGACTTTTACCTGTGCTGCTGTTTCACAAGGATGTAATGGGTATTCATGTGAGGTGAGTGGTTCTTTTTGCATCTGGGTTGCAATAGCCAAGGTCAATAAGGGGGTGCTTTCCTGGAGTGGTCTGTCCAGATACTTCTTTAACAGGTTTACATGATAAACTTTTTTCCTTCCCCTTTTTGTCAATTTTATAGTTTGTTCTAGACACCTTCTCTAGAACCGTATATGGACCTTGCCAACCAATTTGTAATTTATTCTGGCTTCCGGGTAGTAGAAGCAGCACCTTCTCTCCGACTGCCAGTTCCCTGTCCTTTGCCTTCCTATTAAAATATGCTGCATGTTTCTTCCTGGCTTGTTTCAAATTATCATTGGCCAGTTTCCATCCAGCTTTCAAACGAGTGGTCAGTTCGTTCACATATTGATACGATGAGGTAACAGTCTCTTCCGCCTTCTCATCTGTCCAGGTCCTTAATAAAGCTTCTAAAGGACCTTTTATTGGTCTCCCAAATAGCAGAGTTGCGGGAGCCATCCCGGTTGAACTATGTGGTACCTCCCGGTAAGCAAACAATGCGGCGGGCAGGAATTGATCCCACAGATCCGGTTTTTTCGTGTGCCAGCTTTCTCAGGATAGAAATGAGAGTCCCGTTGAACCTCTCTACCTGGCCGTTCCCTTGTGGATGGTACGGACTACAATGAAAGTGTCTGGCTTGAAATAGCTTAAAAACTTCTTCCGTTAGTTTCCCCTTGAACTGAGAACCATTATCCGTCAAGATTTGATGCGGGAATCCTAATCGGGTAAATATTGTAAGTAGTGCCTCTGCTACATGTTTTGAATCAATTGATGGCAGGGCTACAGCCTCTCCCCACATAGAGCAAGTGTCCACCAGAGTAAGGATGTAACTGTTCCTCCTCTTGGTCCGAGTGAGAGGTCCTACAATATCCACTGCAACCCTCTCAAAAGGTGTTCCCACTATGGGCATTTCCCCTAGAGTTGCAGGAGCAGTCCAGTGCTTTGGAGCTACCCTTTGACATTCTGGGCAGGATTTGACATATCTTTTTATATCCTCCGTTATCCCTGGCCAGAAGTAATGACAAGCTATACGCTGTCCTGTGGCGCTGATCCCCATGTGACCACTGAAGGGAATCGCATGCCCGAGTTCCATCACTTTTCTCTATATGAAGTGGGAAGAACCAGCTGGTTGTGACCATTTGTTCCAGTTCCGGCCTTCCTGTATAAGAGTTTGTTCTTCATGAAATATTCCCCCTTGCTCGGAGGTGTGTGGCATTTGGGCAATTTTTTAAAACAGGGCTTGAGTGTCCTATCCTCAGCCTGCGCCTTCCTCATCTCCTCTGGATGAGCATTTATAGGTTCACCTTCTTCCTCCTTCTTCTGTGACCTGGTCTGCACTGTCGCCATGATCACAGGTTTCTCGGGATTCCCCAAGAAGACGTATCTACACCCCAATATCAGAGGGTAGATTGGTTCATCTATCACTGCTGCTCTGATTTCTCCTTCCACATAGCGAGTTTTCACCGTTATCCTTGCGATGGGAAGTGTCATGAGTGGTATGTCCTTAGTCGCCCCTTGTATTTCCACTGTTTCTGTGGTATACTGACTTGGGTCCACTAGGCTAGACTTCACAACTGAATCATAATCCAAAACCTGTATCATAAAGGCACCTTATGGTGACCCCATTACAAATAACATCCTCACAAACTGGGGGGTGATAAGGTTCCTGTTGTCCCTTAGGATTAACCTTTAATCTTTGCGTCCCCGACTTCATTGCAGCAATGTTTGAAGGTTTCCTTCTACAAAATTCGGTGTTATGGTTATCCTTCTTGCACCATTTACACCATCTTTTTCCTTGGTTCAACGGTTTTCTTTCATTGAACTTTTGGTCATTGAACTGTGAGTTTCTGTCGCGATAGTCATTTCTTGGCCGCTCAAAGTTTGTCCTACCTTTATTTCCCTGCTCTCTATTATCAAATTTATTAAATTGCTGTGGAGCTTTAAAATTGTCTATGTGCTTCTTTTTAGCACCACTTACCTCTGCCTGGGCTGCCTGATACCTCTCAGCAACATTTAAAATTTCCCCCAACTTCTCTGCACCTTGTTCCATGAGAAATTTTCTCATGTCTGGAGCCATGGACTCTCTCAATTGCTCAATCATGATCATTTCTTTAAGATCTTGGGTCTTCCCCAGAGCCGTCCATTTCTCCAAATAGGTTTCTAGTCTAGCAGAGAATTGGTGGTATGTCTCCCCAGACAACAGTTTGGCATTTCTAAATTTCTTACGATAAAATTCACCATTCTTCTCGTACCTTAATAACAAAGCCTGCTTTAACATGTCATAATTGTCTTGGTCTTCCCTGTTCATTTTAGCAAATACTTCATAAGAAGTACCTCTCAATCCCTGTGATAGCTTTAAGCTCCACCTCTCTCTCTCTAACCCATATGTAGTAGCTAATAACTCAAAACGTCCTAGGTACCCCTCTATGTCATCGTCTTTTTCAACAAAATGGTCTAAATGAAACCCCATAGCTGAGTTTGAGGCTCCCAGACTGGGCGTAGCATCTGAGGCAAAAGGGCTGGCACCATTTTCAGGAGCCGGACCTTGTAATTCCAGCTCCCTTAGTCGTAATTCGTGCTCCCTTTGCAACCTTCTATCTTCTGCCTCCCTTTCGGCCTTTTTATCTTCTGCCTCCCTTTCGGCCTTTTTATCTTCTGCCTCCCTTTCGGCCTTTTTATCTTCTGCCTCCCTTTCGGCCTTTTTTATCTTCTGCCTCCCTTTGCTGTCGTTTTTCTTCTGCCTCAATCTGCAGCCTCTTAATTTCTCTATCAGCCTCTAACCTCTTCTCTTCAGCTAACCTCCTTTCTTCCCGTTCAATATATTTATCACATTCAGCCGTTACGTATTGAATTAAAATTTGACCATCCATTCCCATCTCCTTCGCGGTGAGCACAGCAGCTGATCTAAATTTTGCCAGCTCCGCCATACTTTTTAGACAATATAATAATATACAAGATAAATCTCTAACCAGTAAATACACTAAGTACTTCTTATGACTATAGTCTAACTAATTCTAACTAACCAGTTAACTAATTAATTATTACTGGCTGTGAAGATTCACCAACTTTTATCTGTAGGGACACTTTTAATGTTAAAGGAAATTTTACAATTTATTTCCCTACTTTTATTTCTCCCACCAGGAGATCCTAATATTACTGTTGGGCTAATTATCCCTGGACAAGACCCCAATTTATGTAGTGGTGTTGATGGTATTGTATGATGTTGATATTACTAAATGTAATTGTATGAGGCCAGCTGTGAAGGCTCCTGAGATAAAATGTAGTTGAGAATTGTCAGAAGGCCTTTCTTGCTACCACTACGACCTCACACTTAATTTTTTTTTTAATGAATGTGGCTACGTAAAGTGTCTAGGGTTATGATATGTAGTGTGGTGTAATAGGTTATAGATATACCCACAGATATTTAACAAGACTAATAATATTAATAAATATTACAACACACTGAACTAACTCAATAGTGTAAATTTTTTGATAAAATTATATTACATTTATTTTGTTCTGGATCAATTTTTTAGGTTGACCAGAACTTAAAAAGATTTAGAGATTATGAAAGAAATGCATGGAATATTATATCATAAATGCAATAGTGTACATATATATGTACTATACTAGTTAGTTTTATTAAAATGTTCTAGTAGTCATCTACTTGGGAGGATAGTTACTGTTTGTGCTGTTGGGGTGGCCTCATCACACCTGTCTATATTGACTACCCAGTGTCCAGAAAATGGTGGGAATTTTTATGGGGTATTAGTAACTACACAGCTTTGGTGAATGTCCAGCAGACCAGAGGCTCACTCATCTTATATTTGTAGCTCTGGTGCTGAAAACTGATGGTCCCACCTCTCCGTGCTGGCGGGCAATAATGGTGGTCTCTGTCACAAGTACTGCACAGATACACTCGAGTAAAGTCACCAACTGAATAGTCACTGCTTTGTTGACAACAGAAACTCGCAGCTCTGCAATCAAAGTATGGGCCATGTGTCAAAATCTATTCTCTACCCACGTCTGGACACAACACTGACACAACAACCACATCATACAGACAGGTCAGATCTCTCTGACCAAACAGCACATTTACCATGGTGGTTTTACATCAGATAGATCCTCCCAGACTATAGGTTCTGAAAAATATTTATTAGTTGTCTGCCCTAAAAGAGGATAGGTAATATGTTTCATTATTCTCAACACTTGATCTGTCTTGCCTAACCTGGCTGGAGTTTATGTACATTGTTGGTCCCTAGACCCTGACTTGGGCGGGGGGTCTAGAGCAAATCCCTACTTGTTTGTAAGGCTAGATTTCGATATGGCAGTATCAAATCACTCGAACATGAAACAATATTCAAAATATACAAAGAAATAATTTCAATCTTACCAGATTATGAATAAATAACACAGAATTGCTAGCAAAACTCAGCTGAGCTGCTGGCTATAGTATGGCGTCCCTAAATTTATTACACTTTCTTTCATATGGAAATCACCACACTTTAAAATCTGTGTCTATCACTGAACAACTATTGAGAAATGACCCCACTTTCGCGTCTGAGCGCTAATGATATGATTGTCTGTGGCCAATCACTGCCTAGGTTTATTTTAATTTCAAATTTCCTACCATAAAGTCATTTCAGTCATGCTTCAGTCAAGTATGGATGGTTATCTGTTAGTCTGTCCGTCTCTACTTGTGTTTCTACAAAATGTACTTGATTTTTGAACCAACCTTTCTCTCCCCTCCAAAATTTTGTCGTTAAAAGTTATATTTAGACACAGCTACCACCCAAAAACCCTCTCTTCCATACTACGTAGATTTGAACACCTGCGTTTCGAGGTCGTGTTTTTTTGTGTGCAATTAGCGACACTTTTAGATTCAATACAGTCTTTTGTCATTATCTTCAATATTATCTATCCGTCTGTAAAATTAAGACCATATTAGTTCACTGCTCAGAATAGGCCATCCGGCCAGCTAATTTTTATATTCCTAACATTAATATTAAGAAAAAAGTACTTTTTAAATTTTGTAATATTCCAAACATCTGCGTTTTAGCCGCTGAATTCAAATCAAGGGCTTGGTATTGCAAAAGCGTCCAATAAATGACTGTGGCGTATTATATCTAAGGTCCCTTCTGTCGAGTTGCTTACTTTTTATGTCAACTTGGGAAACGTGACTTTTCTCCGTTCCCCCCCCCCCCCCCCCCAATTGCGTCTCCTTAGCCTTTCCAGTCTCACGCAATCTTTCCAGTCATATTTTTCCTTTTTGATCCTCCGTTCCCCTCCTGTCTAGCAAGTGAACAAGAGATGACAAGAACCAGACAAGTGCCAGTGGAACAAGAGATGACGAGAACCAGACAAGTGACAGTGGAACAAGAGATGACAAGAACCAGACAAGTGTCAGTGGAACAAGAGATGACAAGAACCAGACAAGTGCCAGTGGAACAAGAGATGACAAGAACCAGACAAGTGCCAGTGGAACAAGAGATGACAAGAACCAGACAAGTGACAGTGGAACAAGAGATGACAAGAACCAGACAAGTGACAGTGGAACAAGAGATGACAAGAACCAGACAAGTGATAGTGGAACAAGAGATGACAAGAACCAGACAAGTGACAGTGGAACAAGAGATGACAAGAACCAGACAAGTGACAGTGGAACAAGAGATGACAAGAACCAGACAAGTTCCAGTGGAACAAGAGATGACAAGAACCAGACAAGTGTCTGTGGAACAAGAGATGACAAGAACCAGACAAGTGCCAGTGGAACAAGAGATGACGAGAACCAGACAAGTGACAGTGGAACAAGAGATGACAAGAACCAGACAAGTGACAGTGGAACAAGAGATGACAAGAACCAGACAAGTGCCAGTGGAACAAGAGATGACAAGAACCAGACAAGTGACAGTGGAACAAGAGATGACAAGAACCAGACAAGTGTCAGTGGAACAAGAGATGACAAGAACCAGACAAGTGACAGTGGAACAAGAGATGACAAGAACCAGACAAGTGACAGTGGAACAAGAGATGACAAGAACCAAACAAGTGTCAGTGGAACAAGACATGAGAAGAAGACACTGGTGATAGACTGAGGAAACCTGTTGATAGCATTACACGGCAGTTCTTGATCTGGAATCACCAGGATAAGAGAGTCGGTGGCAGATTTAAACAAAAAACACGTGGAGACAGAAGTGAAAATGATGAGAAAGACGTGGAAAGAACTTGAGCTGATGGCACGTGACTGGAGGATTTGGCATGTGTTTGTTGAAGGCCTATGCTCCTTGAGGAGCTATAGGGAACTGATTAATTGATTTATTGCAGAGAGAGAGGGGGCTGATGGACAAGACAGTTTCATTCCCCGTCTGACAAACGTATCTGTGGCTTTCCTTGGAAGCGTTGTCACCGATTACTGCAAGGTTTTACTCGATTTCGCCCATAGTTGTACCGGGCGAATCCACATACACCATCATCATTGTTTTCTTTTCTCTCCTTAGAAAGCATTGAACCACCACTACAGCTAGTCCCCATACAAGAAGCTTATATCAAGCATTCACATGCTCGTGCAGTGATGTTTTCTGTTGCAACTTGTTTCACGTGATGAAGTCGTCAGCCCCATGCACAATCTCATATTAGTCGCCTTGTATGACATGCTTGAGAAAGCAGTAATCCTATTTGTTCTGTGTCTCGTAAGAGACCCCTAGAAAGAACCCACGGAGGTACCAAATAGAACCGCAAGGTTTCATTCAAATCTCCCATGTTATACTGGCTAAATACCGAGATGTGCGCTGGATCCACAAGGTGATTCAAAACCCAACACCTATTTTTGGTACTTGTGTCTTTATTCACCCACAGATTAAAATTGTTGAAATTTCGAAGCCAAACGGAGCACCGTACTTTTTCTTACATTTTTTTTCTTACATTCGCGCGAAAAATGACATCGCGCGACAAATCTCTCATAGTTCGCCAGTGTTCCTCGTAGGGCTACGTTTTTCCTTAGGCTTAGGAGACTGTGTACTCCGATAGGCTTCTATAATGATCTCTTGATCAACCATATCTGGGTATTTAAACTGATAATCGATTTCTGATTGTCTTCGTGGGTTTTGTGGGCCCTAAAAAGGACCGTGGTGGGTGCAGTTTTCTAGACCCTAAAAAGGACCGTGAGGGGAAAAAATCACCAAGGATCGATGAAGCTATGCACATATCAGGACATACACATGTTCGTTCGTAGCAGCACAATTTAAAGAGGAGGCCAAAATTCTCTAATGTCATGAAGGATACTATCAAACGGGTCTGAATGAAGAACTTTATTCCGATATGTCGCCACAAAAAGTCACACATGTAGTGAAGACTCTAACACTTCACTCCCCTGCATCATAAAGCTGGACTTACTGTAGTGAAGTCTCTAACACTTCACTCCCCTGTATCATAAAGCTGGTCTTACTGTAGTGAAGTCTCTAACACTTCACTCCCCTGCATCATAAAGCTGATCTTACTGTAGTGAAGTCTCTAACACTTCACTCCCCTGCATCGTAAAGCTGGTCTTAATGTAGTGAAGTCTCTAACACTTCACTCCCCTGTATCATAAAATTGGTCTTACTGTAGTAAAGTCTCTAACACTTCACTCCCCTGCATCATAAAGCTGGTCTTACTGTAGTGAAGTCTCTAACACTTCACTCCCCTGTATCATAAAGCTGGTTTTACTGTAGTGAAGTCTCTAACACTTCACTCCCCTGCATCATAAAGCTGGTCTTACTGTAGTGAAGTTATGCTGCCACCCCTACCTGCGAAATCCATAATAGACCAACCCCGCGATCGTCCTGCCACCCCTACCTGCGAATTGGAAAAAAGACTAACCCCGCGCAGGCAAGTGTACGGAAGCCGGTGTGGTCATTGAATTTCAGAATGGGTGAACAAAGACACAAGAACCCTATTTTTAAATGATTATTTCTTCACTCCTGCCTAATCTTCTTCTTCGTTCACCTTCAGACGTCAACTTGAATATGTTCAAAGAAGACTGGTCAGTCTGAGGAAGTTGACATCTACGAGAAGGTTTTCTAGGATTGCCATTGGTGATGGCCATATGCGCTTTCTCTGTTGCTCATATGTTGGGCACCTTTGAAGTAGATACTCAGCAGTCATTATATCAGTGACACAGTTACACTCATCAGTAGTTCCTATATTTAACTTGTTGAATAGTTGGCATACCAATCTGTTGCGACCTGTGCGAAGTCTGAAGATTACCATTTGTTCACTTCTGCTGAGCTGGTAATGCGCATCATTTTTATTGTGGCCTGGATGTTCTGCTCCTGTATCTGTGCTTGATAAACTTCTTGGCCTCTTCATAAAGTTATGCTTGTGTCAAGTTGAGGCAGCTTTCTCCTTCCTTTGCCAATCTGTCAGCCTCTTCATAAGTTATGCTTGTGTCATGTTGAGGCAGCTTTCTCCTTCCTTTGCCAATCTGTCAGCCTCTTCATAAGTTATGCTTGTGTCAAGTTGAGGCAGCTTTCTCCTTCCTTTGCCAATCTGTCAGCCTCTTCATAAGTTATGCTTGTGTCAAGTTGAGGCAGCTTTCTCCTTCCTTTGCCAATCTGTCAGCCTCTTCATAAGTTATGCTTGTGTCAAGTTGAGGCAGCTTTCCCCCTTCCTTTGCCAATCTGTCAGCCTCTTAATTTCCGGGGATGTTGCAGTGAGAAGGAACCCACTGTATCACAACTCTTTTGAATTGCTGACATAGTTTGTGAAGTGTGGAGTGAAGTGCTACTCTTAAGACATCTACCCAATTAATTTATGTGAAACTAACGTCTAAATAAATACAAATGAATCCCATTTTATGATATAAAATAGGATGCTGCATTAACATTACGATTCAGCGTTAGATCCAGTCAGTTCATTTGATGACGTCACAGCCGGCAGACGTTTTTGCTGTCTGTTGAAAAGCCCGTTTATTAGCCATTTTAGATTGGATATTATTTTTATTTTGTTTCCAGAAAATACAATTAAAAAATAAAACTTCTAATTAAAATAAAAGGTATTGCTCTTTGTTGTGACATATGTTTCATATACATTCAATCCTCGCTATTCGCGTGTTCTGTATTAGCGGATTCGCTCATTCGCGGGAGTTACAGTGAAACCCTTTTTTTTTCATTCGCGGGCACCTCGCAGGTATTCGCGGCCATGCGCAGTAAAAAATTCCAGCACGGAGAGGCTGGTTCCTAGTTCTCGCGGCTTTCGTTGTATTTACAGGCATCTTTGTCGAGCATCTTTCCATCCACGGTTTTGCAGTTTTACGTTGTTTTTGATTATTTTTGTAATTAATAACGGCTTCCAAGCGTAGTGAAAGTGTGTTGGTACGCGTGTCTAAGCGCAAGAAGGCTGTGATGAGCCTCGGTGATAAAGTACGTGAGTTAGTTATACTTCGTTCTGAGATGTGTTTTCTTTACATGTTTTCAATGTTAATGAAATGTTCTTTATTCCTCAATTTTTAAATGTTCTGTGTAAATGTTTACAATGTTAGTTTTCCAATCTTTTTGTAATAATGTGTGTGTTTGCGTGTGGATGTGTGAATGAGTAGTGACAGTGTGAGTGAATGGGTGAGTGAGTTGTGATACACCAAAAGATGGTATTATTACAAAGAAAACAGTGTATAAAGTACAGTTATAAAATGAACAGTAAAATAAATAAGTTGTGTTTTACAAGAAGGGTACTCAAAATGATGAGTTTATGTTGATCGGTAGCAAAAGTGTATGTCGAACAAGGTCCCGCAGGAACCTAACCCCATTTTCTCCATAGGATAAATGGTTCCGTATTCGCGAATTTCCGTATTCACGGGGTTTTCAAGAAACATAACCCCCGCGAATAGCAAGGATTAACTGTATATCCGAAAGATACAAGTAAGGATATGAAAAAAAAAAAAACAGGAAATGACTTTTCAATCATTCCTTATTAAAAACCTGGATAAGAATTCGACAAATACATATGGAGCAGGAGGTGACGTGTAGAAGCTGGCGTTAGATAGGACAGACATTACGAAAACCAGTTTATAGCAATACAAGGCTGTTTTGTAATCACCAGCGTAAGAGAAATAGAGGACAATTGAAAACCGAATGGTGAAGAGAACTGTAAACAGGCATGAAGGGAATAAAGAAGACACGGAAATACCTTGAACGGATGGCACAAGGCAAGAAGGTTTTGTTGAAGACCTCTACGGGGGGGGGGGGGGGAGAGTACAATTGTATTAATCATGATGTCAACTGCGGTTTCAAAGGTCGATTCACAGTTTCAGCAATCAATAAACAGCCTGAACAATCAAATAACACTTTAAACAATCAAGTAATACTCTCAACGATCAATTAACGTCTCAATAATCAAATAACCAAGAGAAATCCATACTAGAATTGCTTTGGCAGCTAGCGCCTTCAATAGATTATCTAACATTTGGAAATTACGATCATTGAATATACATACCAAGCTTCGTCTGTTTAATTCAAATGTTATCTCAGTGTTAACATACGGCTGTGAGAGTTGGAAAATAACAAAATCATTGGAGAACAAGCTGAATAAATTCGAGAACAAATGTCTTAGAAAACTCATGAACATCAGTTGGAAAGAATTCAAGACTAATCGACAAATAAGAGAAGACTCTAGGCAGAAATATGTCTCCGACTATATAAGGAAAAGACGATGGTCATATATCGGTCATGTCCTACGAATGCAAAACAACAGAATACCACTACAGGCGCTCACTTGGGTTCCTGAGGGTAAGAGGAAAAAAGGAAGACCAAAAGAAACACTCAGAAGAACAATAATAAGAGAAGGAAGAACGTTGGGCCTAAATAATGTGCAAGAGCTAAGAGGAGTGGCGTCACAACGAACAACCTGGAGAGCACTGGTTTCTGCCTTATGCGCCGTGTTTGGTGCTTAAAGAATTTATTATTATTAATCAAATAACAGTCTCAACAATCAATTAACAGTCTCTACAATCAAATAACAGTCTCAATAATCAAATAACAGTCTCAATAATCAAATAACAGTCTCGACAATCAAATAACAGTTTTAACAATCAAATAACAGTCTCAACAATCATGTAATACTCTCAACAATCAAATAACAGTCTCAACAATCACATAACAGTCTCTATAATCGAATAACAGTCTCAACAATCAAATAACAGTCTCAAAAATCAATTAACAGTCTCAAGAATTAAGTGACACTCTCAATAATCAATTAACAGTCTCAATACTCTATCGATAACCTCAGCAAACGATTAACAGTCGGAAACAAATTAATTGGCAATCTCAAAAATTGATAAACAGTTTCAGCAACAAACCCAAAGCCTAGGCTGCGATTCACAGTATTAACAACCGATTAACAGTCTCAACCAATCTGGCAATAGTCTCAACAATATCGCAACAATCTATTAACTGGCTTAACAATCTAGTAACAGTTTCAACAATCAAGTAACTGTCTCAACAATCGATTAATGGTCTCAGTAATCAATTAACAGCTTTAAAAATCGTTTAAAAATCTAAACAACTAATTAACAGTCTCAACAGCCAATCCGCGGCTTCGACCGTAATTAAAAATCTCAAACCATCAAATTTACCGTCTACAAAACACAATAGCAAGCGCAAAGAAACTCTGGGTTTATACCTTACTTCTAAATATACACATACAAAAATAAATATTCTTGACTTTATCGAGGTATTCCATATATCATTGCAGACTGCCTGTAATGTCAGATGTGACTTGGTGCGAAACAACAAAGATAAATTACCTGGAGTGTTCGAAGGGATCACATTTTTATCGTATTTTTATCTCAGTTTGTGCGTCATTTTTTTAAATCCTCTGCTTAATTTCACGCGAAATTCGTGGGACACCTTTCGGTAGCTGGAATTTCGATTAAATTATATGTCTGTATCTCTTGATTTATGTGTTATTTTTGCGTACATGGATAAAATTATGTGCGTTTTTCATGTTTATACGGAGAATTCTTTCACGTCTGCCATTTCATATCGGGATCTATTTCAGTTACCATTTTGTCCTCGCCTGAGAACTGGCCACTGTAGAAATTTATGCCACCGCTATCTCCATAGGATCATCATCAGGTGCCATCTTCACATCGAAGATCGACTGCAATGGATCTCCAACGTCTTCTGTCTCTTGTCTTGGTGGTGCACTGTGATAGACTCTTTCCTGTCCATCTCTTGATGTTATCTTCCCACTTATAGCGCTGTCTTCCTCTTGCACATTTGCCTTCAACTCTCCCTTCTGTTATGGTCTTCAGTACGATGTTATGTCTTTTTACATGGCCAAAATATTTTAGATCCAAACACCTGAACACATTCTTGAAAACTGCCCAGTCTACAGTGACCTACTACGTCAGACCTGGCCAGAGGGCTCAGAGCTGAGGTAGAAGCTATGAGGCTGCCTCATGAACCTGAAAAAAAAACTGTGGCCTTCGTCCTGGCGACAGGTGCGGAGCACGGGCGATTTTACTGATGTTAAAAATAATAATTATGTAGTTGACAGAGAATGACAATTATTAGTACCAATTAGGTTTTCATGTTAAATAAAACTATGCAACGAGGTGACTGCAGTGCAGACAGATCATTGTGACCCGCCATGTGTCAAAAGTGATTGATAGATAGTTCGTACCACGTGACTGACAAAGTTGGCATCAGCAGTGGTTCTCAATGGTTCTCAAAATATTTAGGAAAAGTCCCTAACTAAGTTTGATGCTAGTAACTACAAATAAGTTTAGAAGCATTCATATGCACTAGAAATTTTAGAATAATATGGTCATCACGAGTTGAAACAAGTAGAAGGTCTGTCAACAGGTAGAGGAAAGCGTGAGAACCATTAACAAAATGTAGAATGATAAAAAAAACTAAGATCACGTTGATCAGAGAGAGAAAGCAGAAGAGCAGACGGAGCAGGCAGAGCAGCAGGCAGAGAGACACGGCCGTGTCAGTAGCAAGTAGAGAATCATTTTAGACTCCAAACTTCAAAATCTTAGAGTTAGAAGCCGAATTAAGAAAGATATCTCTCCACAAACATCAACTCCTTAACATCAAGCACTACGTCTTCGGTGCATGTTTTTCCTAACAAAGGAGAGGTAAGAAGTATCTGTACATTATTAGTTGTGAATGCTCAAACGTGTCACAAAATGGCTTATATAAGAGTCTGTTTAATGAGAGTGGAAGGGCAGAATGTTAGACGGGCCTGCGCGCCCAATTCTTTACCCTTCGAAAATAAAGTTCGTTCGTTCGTTCGTTCTGTCTGAGTAAAGAGACAAGACACCAATTTTGAGGAAAGTCTCAGAAGATAGATTAGGATGAGAATTAAAGTGACTGTAGAGGATGAGACTTATAGCTTCAAGGGTGAGAACCTAGATTGACTCTCCCTCGCCACTTATGACTTGTTTTTATAGCTACTGCCTCACCACCTCTTGCTCAGCTGAGATAAGGTTTACACTAATTACTATCCACAGACACAACTGTACAGTTAAAGCTGTATAGTGAAAGACAAACTGATCCAGTGTACATTTATAAGTTTATTAAACAAAAATCTTTACCACAGCGAAAAACAACAATAACGTGCGAGTTCGCACAACCTGGAAAAAAAGAACAAATAAATGAATGACACTATTCAAATTACCACGCTCTCTTCCACATATACACGAAACAAGTAAGGTTAAAGCCATTAAACTGGGGATGGGGGGGGTCTCTATGTAAGAGCCACCACCCACTGAACACTACTATTACTAACTAAATACACTGTGGAGTCCCACACACCACAAGGCTACACTCCACTATTATTCACTCTGTCCCGTTTAACCAGTCAGAGAAAGAATGTATCACTAATCTGACTAAAATGTCTTAAAGGCGCTCCTGGCTGTCCTACACAACTACCTTCTACACAACTAAATCCTACACCACTGACTTCTGCAGAACTAATTCAGAGGCTCACCTCCAAGTATTATCTATCTAACTCTTCAGTTCCTGAAAACAACTAACTCCACTCTCTCCCCTCTCCTTCAGTTCAGTGCCTTCCTGTCGCTATCGGCTTCGTCTGAGGCTCAGATGCGTTACCCTTCGTCGGGTACCTCCTCCCGTTAGTATTTAGAGAGGAATGATCTCCTCTCCAAAATAACTGATGAAGGGGCCCTTGGTGACTATATATATATATATATATATATATATATATATATATATATATATATATATATATATATATATATATATATATATATATATATATATATATATGTATGTATGTATATTATTTGTGCATCTGGCTGTAGATCTAGCAATGATGATGGCACTCAATTCTTCACACAACAACCATTTAAACCGCTTCGGGTTTTGGCCTACTGCTTTATTGTGGCAGTACGTAAACAATACAAGGCAACGTGACCTGTTACGTATTAGGCCGTGGGAGCCGATCGCTCTAATTTCTAAGCAATTCCATTCTGAGGTATATGTTCCACCAAGTCAGGAGAATCCGTGATGCCTCTCCGTCTGACAGACGTAACTAGGGGCGCCCGTTACTTTGCGCGTACACAGCTTTCAATTACAAGGATGTCTCTTGCCTCCCTCTCCGAGAAGGCAAAGTTCGTTGCAGGCTTATGGGTTGCCTACGACGCCGTGAATTGCTGTAAAACAAAATAACAACTTATACACACCAATTCACTAAAATCATAATTCAAACGCAATAACAACCAAAGATTTATATACATCCCGCTTTCCCATACCATAATAAAACTCAAACTAAATACAAGCACTCATGCTCGACCCTATTTCTGCCCTCGGGTCAGACTTAACAGCTCACTCCATCACATCTCTTTCACAAGACAACCGCTTGTCTCTTACACTTAACACAGACACGGGCTGACCTGGTTGCTTCTGAGGCCAGCTCGTGATCTAGGCAGATACGCGTCACAACACTGCTTCACTGTATCCCAATATTATAACTTTACTAAATAATTCCCCAGCACTATTCTTATATTAAAGGCAGCCCATGGAAGGTTATCAAAATAGCACAAATATTTACACACAACTGCATACACCATATATCATAATACTAAACACCCTTCACCCACCGTATCCTTCTGAACTAAATTATACATATGGCCACTTAGGCACACACATACACACACAAAATCCGCATACATACGCTTCTATTGTATCATAACCTAATTTGGTTACCCTAAACTCGTTATTACGTTACACAGTGCTTACGTCAGGCCTAAGCCCTGTACTAATTATGTTCTATATTAATAACAGCACCAAACTTTATCAAAGAAACTCACTGGCTAGGCATCGTATAATTACCAACACAACTTTACAATACCCTGGCTATAGCATTTAGAAGTCAGGTAATTGATGGCAACTACAGACTAATAATTAAAATAATCCCCTTAGAAGGCTTACTCTGTCTTGTTAAAAACCAGTCAAATTTCAATTACATCAACTATCTAATTCTAAGTACATACCAAGACTTCAGAATATCCCTTCAGGCAAACTGAATTTATGTCTGACACTATTCACGGCAACAAACTTCCAGGACTGAGAGACGACTAATCGACCATGACCTGTTTTATAGTAACAACTCTCTGATGCAACTTAGGAACACGTGCACGGGAAGACAGACGTCATACGTAATAGATCTAGAATCATCTCCAACCAGATGCAACTACCTCCAAGTTGACGTAATAACAGGACTACTACCCAAATTAAAATCGAAAACAATCGTAAGGGTTTCCCTGAAACAGCATAACATTATCTTAGCATCTGATAACAGTTACCACAGAAAGCCGCTACCAATCGTCAGCGAACGAGCTCTCTCTCTCTCTCTCTCTCTCTCTCTCCTGAAATCGGAGATCAAAGGACTAGTTCCATGAGCAAACACGAAGAAGGTTCGCTTCGATAAAGCAAACAACAGATGTTACTTACGTAAAATCACCTCATCACAGACCACGTACAAGTCCCGCTATGCATGTATAATGGCCAGGACGAAACAAAGCCGATCACAGCCGTGTGTTTACCTAATGTTACATCAATTTACTGACCGACTTTCTGCACTATCCCCGCTAAGAATGAAACAAAATAGATCAGGCAAAATGCGGGTAGAGGTTACCCCCACCCCGAAAAGAAAGGGGTGGTGGTGGTGTTCCTGCAATAATTAGAACCATAGAGAAGAACCAAGAAATGTTTACAAATCAGAAATCTCGTAAACATAGAAGAAAACAAGAAACAACCATAATAATAAAAAAGAACGGGGCGGGTTGAAAATAAAAATAACAGTCAATTTGTCACAAAACGTAATGCTGAAGAACCTTTTTAACCTCTAGCCAAACACTTATATTGTTATTATCACAGTGTCGCCAATAACGTAGACTTTCACGTCAGTGGAAAGAAAAACAATTACAGTTCTGACTGAAAGAGACATTTTTGACAGCTTATTTTAAAGAGGCTTAATAACTTTCGGAGGCCAAAGATATTGTATAGAGGAGAACCATTGTTGTTGCATTTTTCTGAAGTTGATACAGAAACAAAACTAATCGTCATTTATAACTTGGTGTAGACGTCGAATAGGAAAGAGAAACAAGACTGACTTACATCGTTAAGAAATAACCGACCATCTATTACACTGTTCTGAATTTGTGAACATTTTGAAAAACGAAACTCGCAGAAATGATTTAAAGGAATTCTTCTCTTCTTTGATCCATAACCGCCAACCGCAAAAGCAGTCAGTGGCCATCACGCCTGGTGGCGTCTTGTAGGGCAGCAACAAATTGATTCCACTTTGCTCGGTCGGCGGCCATCCTTCGTACAGTGCCCCAACTCTGGTTCATTCTTTGCATCTCGGCTTCCACAGTTCTCCGCCAAGTTGTTTTTGGTCGGCCTCTCTTTCGATTTCCCTCGGGGGTCCATAGCATAGCTGTTCTTGTAATGGTATCAGGGTCCCTTCTGAGGACGTGGCCAACCCAACTCCAGCGTCTGCCAGCTATGATGGTGTGCATGTCCTCCTGGTTACTCCGAATAAGTAGTTCTTGGTTGCTGATGGTGTTTGGCCAAAAGATTCGGAGAATTTTCCTTAGGCAGATTATGTGGAAGGAGGACAGTTTCGACATTGCCTTCTCTGTTACTCTCCAACATTCCGCACCATAGAGAAGCACAGAAAGTACACAGCTCTCATGCAGTCTTAATTTGGTGTTTGTGCTGTACTGGGAAGACTTCCAAATGTTGTTGAGAACAGCAAAGGCTGTTCTCGCTTTATTCATTCTGTTGTTAATGTCCTTGCTTGTTCCGCCGTCAGGTGTTACTATGCATCCTAGGTAAGTAAATGTGTCTGTCTGTTCTAACTTCTGGATCCTTACTGTTATTGGCTCAAGATTGCCCACCTTTGCCAAACTTATTCTATCGGTTTTTTCATGAATGTGTTGATATGAATGCGCGAGTAGTGCAATGTCATCTGCATATTCCAGGTCTTCCAGTGTAGAAAACGTTGTCCATCTAATTCCTGTTGGACTGCTCTCTGTTCTTTGGCGCATCACCCAATCTATAGCTGTCAAAAATAATGTTGTTGATAATGTATCGTACCGTACTCCTGTTTTCACTTCGAAAGTTACATTACTCAATCCAACACTGCAAGTAAATTTACAATAGAGGCTTTTTATGATGGAAACAATGCGGCTGGGAATTCCATAAGCCCTCAGTATTTTCCATAGGCTGTCCCTGTGTATGCCGTCGAAAGCATTTTCAAAATCAACAAAGTTAATGTATAGCTGTCTCTGCCATTCTGAGCACTGCTGTATAATGTTCTTGACAGTGAATATATGATCTGCACATCTTCTGTTCTTTCTAAAGCCCGCTTGTTCTTTCCTCAATTTCAACTGCTTTTGAAATTCTCTGGATGATTATCCTGCCTAGTATTTTGCTGGGAACTGAGAGGAGAGTAATTCCTCTCCAGTTGTTGCAGTCTGCAAGGTCGCCCTTCTTGGGATATTTGACATTTATTCCTTTACTCCACTCTGTTGGTGTTGTCTCAGTTTCCCAGACTTGTGCAAATAGTGGTTCTAAAAGTTCTGCTGCTAGTTCAGGGTCTGCTTTGAATAACTCTGCATTTAGAGGGTCGTGGCCAAGTGTTGCGTGATAAATTCTCGCAACATCGTTTTATTTCAATATCTGTTTTATAACGCAAGGGCAACAACTGCTTGAAATCTATAGTCACTTTTCTCGGTAAGCATTTGTCTTCTCGCGTTAGTATCGAATGCAGTTAACTTTTGAGCTGTGGTCATTTTTGCGCTGGACTGCGCATGACTTGTCTTGTTGTTTGGTCGATCGGTTTCCGCCCACCACTAGTGGGAGTGAGCGATTTGGAATGGCGAAAGAGATGCCTCGTTGAAGAGGGGATCTCCGCTATTTTTGTTCTGTCAGGGATGTGTAGTCCTCTTATGGATATTTCGTTTAGTCGAGATAATACCTCTAGTGTTTTCCCACATGTCGGGAGGCGTGATATTTCTGTGTATTTCTTGAAAGCAAGGTAAATTAACATTTTCATTAACTCTATCGATTTTGGGTCGTGAGCGATTTCGATTCATAGCCTGTCTCCGAAAGTCGTCGTCACGAGATGTTCTTTCCCAGCTCACATGTCGCTGCATTGTACTGCATCGGTTGATGCATGTACCAAGGACCATTACTTGCTACTTTGTTAAATGAACTAGGTTTAGAAAACCTTTATTATCTAGAGGATATTCTTGAGGACATTATTTATACTTCGGCAGACGTGTCTGTCTTGCTGAAGTCAAACTAAGGAGAGTGAACTGATCTCATACATCTGGTTATCTCCTGGCTGTTATAGAAAAGGATGGAGTTGTTCACCTGACTACATTTACAGCACTTTGAAATATAACATGCATCTGACTCATCATTGTAATGCTGTCTACCGTTTATTGCTGTATTGAATGTTGCTGTGATAATGACTGTTTGATGTGCCTACACATTTGCGTAACCATTTTGTCACTGTGGCGTCCACAATAAATAATGAAGAAAAACGTCAACGGCTGTTTCAAGACTCATTGACTTTATACGTCGTGAGTTTACTGACGTCCTATGTGGATTGCCCTGTTATTGTTGCATGAACATTGTTTTGACTGAACACATCTACACACTACACAAAACCAGACATGCGGATGCCATCCATCATCATATGGCATCACGCATCATTTGGTGGCCATAAGCTGGTTTGATTCTGGTACTAGCAAACACGGGGTCCCTTACCCACTTCATTTTCAACAAGAATTCATCAGCATCCTTCAAGAAATTAACATTCTTCAATACAGTCAACATCTTCAAAATTTTCAAAGTACTCGGCGTTGCCCGGTAAAAGTCAAAATTTCAATTTTTTGACGGAAACAAGAATTTGACAGTACCCGGCGTTGTTACATGTTGCCGGATAACTCGGACTGCTGTTATCTTTTACGCAAGTCAAGCAAGTTGCTGCTGTCAAGGTTCCAGTGCTGTCGTTTTTTGAGAAGGTCAAGTGCCGGTTGAAACGGGTTGTTTTCTGAAGAAGGCCAAGTACCGATTTCCATCAACTTACTTTTGGATTAGAAGGTCAAGTGCCGAAACAACTCAACACACAGTATTTCAGAAGCTCTTGTACCATCGTGTTAGCAGTGGAAGCAGTTCAGATGTGCCATCATCGTTGGAGCTTCGCTCTTTAGGACGTTGATTGACATCCGTTTTTCCGCTGTTCTACGATTGGAAGCCTATAAGTTAAGTGGCCTGTTTGTATGTAAACTGTGCCCTTATACTTCTGCTGAGTCTTCTGTGTATCATCTCCTTCTATATGTTATATGTCTATATGTTATTTGTATATTTATATGTTTATATTTCAGCGGGTTCTCGGTTGGGTGGTGTCTCCGTTAGATTATGCCACGTCATAGAGGTCGTCTATTGTGAGCGTTTTCTGTAGGGTTTGCAAATTTCCGATACTGGAATTTGCTAAGCGACTTCTGTTGCTATTTATGTTAGCTGTGATGACATGTTTTAATATTGTTTTCGTTATTATTTCACATTCTTTAGTTTTGTTGTGATTTGTTTGTATTTGTTAGCCTACTCTTGTCTATAATTTAGTTTCATACAACATTTTTGTTTATACACTGTGGTGTCATGTATTTTGTTTAATTCTATCGCAGATATCGTCACATTTTTTGTGATATTTCATTAATTTCTGCTTTATTTTTAGTTGATTTCTGCGAAAGTTTTTGTATTGTTGCTGATCTTTGTTATTGTTTACATTGTTATTGTTTACATTGTTTGTATTGTTTACATTTTTCAATGTTTACATTCTGCATGTGTTTACATAGTCATTGTTTACAGTTATAGTAATTAGTTAATGGGCTATGCTAATGCACTGTTACTACTATACTGATGATAAATGAATGATGAATAGTGTCGTGCACTATTGAATGAGAAGTGCACTTATGATCAAGATTTGAGTGCTGATATTTCATATACAAGTTCTTTGATTGGAGACTTGTTTCCCACAGAGACTGGGATAATATAATGTGATGTGAATATACAAGTGCTTAATTAAGACTTGTTACACTTAGGTTTGAAATAAATTAGTTAATTATTTCAGGTTTTGGACTCATATGTTAGACAACATGTCTACATTTGAGCACTTTATTGAGCAGGGTAAATTGCTTGGGAAGACTGGTGATAAGTTAGAAGAATTTGCAACTGCTCGATATGATAAAGCAATGGAAGCTGAACAAAAGAAACTGCATATGGAAGCTGAACAAAAGAAACTGCAGATGCAGGTGGATGAAAAGAGATTCCAAATGGAAATGGAAAAACAAAAAAGGGAATCAGAAGCTGAGGAAAGAAAGCTACAGCTAGAGGCTGAGAATAAAAGACTTGAAAAAGAAGCTTGAATAAAAGAAGCTGAAAATAAAAGACTTGAAAAAGAAGCTGAAAATAAAAGACTTGAAAAAGAAGCTGAAAATGAAAGACTTCAAATGCAGGCTCAAGCTGAAGAAAGGAAGTTACAAAGAGAGTCTGATGAGAGGAAAGCAAAAATGGAACATGAAGAAAAACTCTTAGCTTTAGAGTTGGAGAAATTGAAATTGACGAGCATGAGTAATGGTAATGATTCAAACAAGGGTTCATCTTCTGGGAAGGCTAATAATGATACTTTTAAGATTAAGTTACCAACATTTAGTCCTTCCAGTGATGACATAATGTTCTATCTGGACAGATTTGAACAAGCATGTACAGCTCATAACATAGACAAAGCAAAATATGTTTATCAGTTATCAGGGATACTGACAGGTAAAGCTCTAAGTATATTAAATATGGTGGATGAACCTGACAAGAGCAATTATGAGGTTGTCAGGGCCGCTTTGTTAAAGAAATATCAGCTTAACGAAGACGGCTATCGTCTACAATTTAAAAAACATGTTACCTGAAAATGGAGTTGAATTCTCCGAGTTTATTGCAAGAATACGCATTACTTTCTCACGATGGGTTGAACTATCTAAGACGGAAAAAACTTATGAAGGACTTATGGACTTAATACTTAGAGACAAAGTCATGTCGTCTGTCAATGAGTCTTTCCTTGCTTTCCTTCATGAACGTAAACCTAAAACAATAAAAGAAATGGAAGATTTCTGTTGCCAATACGTAACTGCGCACCCACACATAACCATGGGTAACTCTAAGGTGAAAGAAGGTTTACCAGTTGCTTCGGCAGCTCCGTATGGTCAAAACTTTGCTCGTAGATCCCAACAAAATTTTGATAGAAAGGGCAGCGGTAATTTCTGTCAAAATCATGGAAACCAATTTCATGGTGATTCTTCTTCGAAGAATTGGAGACAACCTGATAGTGGTCGTTACTATCACCCTAATAATTATAAGCATTTCAAAAGAGGATATGGTAATAGAGGTTATTCCTGCCGAAGACCTCAAAACCAAACAAATAGATGTTCGCATCAATGTGAACATGATAGTAATCGTGGAAACTGGAATTCGAACCAGTATAACAATTACAATAGAGACAATAATAACTGCAGAGATAATAATAACTCTGATAACTTCAGAGGTAATAATAGTCGGGGTAGATCTCAACACAAAAAAAAGAGATATCAGCAGGCTAATGCTGTACAACAGGAAACTGAGGGAGCCTGTAATCATGTTGTTGATAGTAAAAACTTTGACGCTGTCACTAGTTCTGCTTTTGACTTTGAGAGAGCAAACAAATGCCCCCAATGCAGTACTTTATTCGAACCGGGTACCATAACTACTTTGAGTTGTGGTCACCCACTTCCCGCTCTTCCTGCTGCTGTTGCGCATGACGGGAGGGGTTCTTTAATTCTACATAAGGGTCTTGTTAATGATACTCCGGTCTCACTACTTTTCGATTCCGGATGCACCACTATTGGTGTTAGACAATCGCTTGTAGATCCATCTTGTGCTACAGGAAGGGTTATTAAATGTGTCACATTTGGCGGCACTCTAGAAAAATATCCTACTGCTGTAATTCGCATTGCCACTCCTTTCTTTACTGGAGATGTGCATGCTTGTCTCTTACCTAATCCTATTGCGGACCTTATTATTGGTCGTATTCACGGAGTTAGGGAGTGTACCCCACAGCAGATTGCTGCTTGGGAAGATAATAACATGCAAGCTACAAATGCAGTAGTTACAAGAGCACAAGCTCTACAAACACCCGAAACTTCACTGAATAGTGATAATGAAGTTGATAGCCAAGATAGTCACTTAGTAATTACTCGTGACTCTTTCATAAAATTGCAAGAAGAAGATCCTTCTTTAAAAAAAATTCTTCGTTCTTGCGAAGAAAGGTGATCCGAATCAGATACAAATAGAAAATCTTGGATTGCAATGAGAAACGGCGTACTTGTACGTATGGTACAAGATTCGACTACGTCGGCACATTCGCAAATTCTTGTTCCCAAGAGCATGAGAGTCCAAATATTACAACATGCTCATGACTCGCAATGTGCTGGACATATGGGTTTTGCCCGTACGAAGTCGAGAGTCCTTGCGGCTTTCTCTTGGCCTTTTGTCAATAAGGACATTCGTATTTACTGCCGATCATGCAAGGTATGTCAGGAGGTCAAATCTAGAGGACCACGACATGCTGCGCCTATCCAGGCTGCTGACATTCCTATTCGGCCGTTTCAGAAAATGGCCATAGATATTATTGGCCCTTTTAAGGTTAAGTCGGCCAGAGGACATCAGTTTATCCTTACATGTGTCGATATGTGCACACGTTGGCCAGAGGCTATTCCTCTTAAGAGCATATCTTCTACAGATATCGCAGATGCTCTTTGGTTGATATTTTCTCGCTTGGGGTTCCCCAGAGAAATATTGTCAGACCATGGCACTCAACTCATATCTGACACTATGTCACAGGTAATGTCTACCTTACATATTGAACGATCTCTCAGTAGTATCTACCATCCTATGTCTAATGGGTTAGTTGAGCGTCTGAATAGAACGCTCAAGACTTTGCTTGGTAAGATAACTGAAGATCATCCTCAGGATTGGGACAGGGTTTTACCCGCGGCTCTCTTTGCCTATAGAGAAGTCCCTAATGAACACACAGGATTTTCTCCCTTCGAACTTGTCTTTGGCGCGCGTCCACGCGGCCTATGTCTTTATTACACGATCTCATCACTGCCGATGATATTAGCGATGAAACTCAATCCTCATATGAGTATGTCATTGCTCTTAGACAAAAGATCATTGAGGCATGTATGCTAGCAACTGCTTCATCAGAAATTGCTAAAGAGAAGGCAAGGCAGTTTGCTAACAAGAATAGATGTCTACGACAACTTTGTCCAGGTGACAAAGCATTCGTCCTACTCCCCAGTAGGGAAAATAGACTTCTTATTGCATGGAAAGGTCCGTATGCAATAGTCTCTCGGATTTCCGATGTTGACTATGTGGTCGATATTGATGGAAAGCATAAAACTTTCCACATAAACATGCTTTCGGAATTTCACGAACGTCCGGACTATTTGCTGCCTATTTTCCAGGCAACGGATGATGCTCCTGCACCTCACGGTCATTATTCATCCCTGTCTGTCATTCAGGATGAGGAAGCTACCTTCTCTGATGTCAACCTTCCCCTTCCAGTGGTTCCATTACATTCCACGGAATCTTGGAAAAACGTTTCTGTTTCTCCTAATCTTTCTGGTGACGAACATCGACAAGTCTCGTCGATGTTACAAACATTTCAGGATGTTCTCACTGACATTCCTGGACACACAGATGTCATAGAACATGACATAATTCTTACCGACAATAATCCAATTAGGGTTAGGCCGTATCCTATTCCTATACACTTTCAGTCGCAAGTGGAAAAGGAATTGGATGAAATGATTCAATTAAATATAATTGAACCATCGACTTCACCATATTCTTCTTCCATGGTTATTGTCCGGAAGAAGGATAAGAACATACGAATTTGCGTTGATTATCGCAAATTGAATCAGGTCACAAAGTTCGACGCTGAACCGATGCCTTTGTTAGAAGATCTACTGATTAGACTTTCTAATTCTAGATTCTTCACTAAACTTGACTTGTCTAAAGGTTATTGGCAAGTGCCTTTAGCAGAGCATGCCAAACCTCTTACTGCTTTTTCTACACCTAGGGGGCTATTTCAATGGAATGTTATGCCTTTTGGTCTCATGAACGCCCCTGCCACTTTCGTTCGCATGATGCGTCGAATTCTGTCACATCGTTCGGATGTCATCGCATACTTAGATGACATCTGTCTCTTCAGTGATACCTGGGAAGATCACTATTTAGGGTTATATGACTTACTGTCCACTCTACGTGAGAATAATTTGACAGCAAAACCTTCTAAAGCTTTTGTTGGTTTTGGTGAAATCTCTTTCCTGGGTCATCGTGTTGGTCATGGTCTCTTGAAGACAGAAGACCACAATACTTCCAAAATACTGAACATCTCTGTTCCTAAAACGAAGAAACAAGTTAGGAGTCTCTTAGGTTTAATTCAATTTTATGGGAGATTTATTCCAAATTTATCTTCGATCATGGCACCTCTCTCAACATTGTTGAAGAAAGGTTCGCCTAATCTGGTCCGTTGGTCTGAAGAATGCCAATCTTCACTAGACCAAATCAAGAATATATTTTCTTCTCCTCCCATCTTAAGATTACCTACTCTTGATAGGACTTTTGTTCTTCGGAGTGATGCTTCATCCACTGGGATTGGAGCAGCACTGATGCAAGAATATGCAAATACTCTGCATCCTGTTATGTACATTTCTAGAAAACTAAATGCGGCAGAGAGGAACTACTCGGTTTTAGACCGTGAGTTGTTAGCGATGGTTTGGTCAATTCTAAAGCTACAAAGATTCCTCCTGGGCGCACATTTCATTCTAGAGACTGATCAGAAAGCTCTTACAGCTATTCAGACTAAGAATTTGAAGAGTTCGAGATCCACTCGATATGCTATAGCTCTTCAACCTTTTCACTTCACGGTACGAGCTATCCGTGGTGCGGATAATGTGATGGCTGACATTTTGTCTAGATGCCCACATGACTCCAACTAATACTTCTGTCCTATATTTCTATATATTACAGAGTCATAACACACCTATATTTCTACAATAGATTAGCACATCTGTACTTACTTTATATGTACACACTATCGTGCTTTGTTGTCATCTTCTTCTGTTCGTTTTTTAAAATGATAGAGGAGGACTGAGTAGTTAATATAAGGGCCGTTAGTTTACTAAACAGCCACAATTATTAATAATGTATTGTACCTTATGAAGCATATTAGTTATTAATTAGCATTATATTGCTTGTACTTTCTCAGAATGTCATTGTTGAGCTGAGGACTTACCTTACGAGTTCTAGATTGTGTACTTACCCTCGGAATACCAGAGCATATGTCCTGGATCGTCATGTAGTTTAACTTTACTATGTACTTATGTCATTACATGTCAAAGAATGTACTATTTAAATTTTCCTATCAGATTTGTACATCCATTTTTAAAGACAATATTAGAGTATGCTGTTTAATGATGATTATAGTAACTTGCATACGTATATTGTGTTTACATGCTAACGTGATGTGTGTTGGTGACACCTCCCCGATGTGAATATTTTTTGAGACATATTTATTTTTCTGTTGAGGTATATCCTCACCAGACACTCTATAGTTAGCCTATTGTTTGGCAATTTAATTAATTATCAGCGCATAATTCGTGCGTTTTGAGCCGCTTATCGCTTGCTCTTTGATATTGAAAAAAAAAAATATGTTCCACATTTTTTTTTTATCGGGAGGAGGTGGTGATATGTTGCGTGATAAATTCTCGCAACATCGTTTTATTTCAATATCTGTTTTATAACGCAAGGGCAACAACTGCTTGAAATCTATAGTCACTTTTCTCGGTAAGCATTTGTCTTCTCGCGTTAGTATCGAATGCAGTTAACTTTTGAGCTGTGGTCATTTTTGCGCTGGACTGCGCATGACTTGTCTTGTTGTTTGGTCGATCGGTTTCCGCCCACCACTAGTGGGAGTGAGCGATTTGGAATGGCGAAAGAGATGCCTCGTTGAAGAGGGGATCTCCGCTATTTTTGTTCTGTCAGGGATGTGTAGTCCTCTTATGGATATTTCGTTTAGTCGAGATAATACCTCTAGTGTTTTCCCACATGTCGGGAGGCGTGATATTTCTGTGTATTTCTTGAAAGCAAGGTAAATTAACATTTTTCATTAACTCTATCGATTTTGGGTCGTGAGCGATTTCGATTCATAGCCTGTCTCCGAAAGTCGTCGTCACGAGATGTTCTTTCCCAGCTCACATGTCGCTGCATTGTACTGCATCGGTTGATGCATGTACCAAGGACCATTACTTGCTACTTTGTTAAATGAACTAGGTTTAGAAAACCTTTATTATCTAGAGGATATTCTTGAGGACATTATTTATACTTCGGCAGACGTGTCTGTCTTGCTGAAGTCAAACTAAGGAGAGTGAACTGATCTCATACATCTGGTTATCTCCTGGCTGTTATAGAAAAGGATGAAGTTGTTCACCTGACTACATTTACAGCACTTTGAAATATAACATGCATCTGACTCATCATTGTAATGCTGTCTACCGTTAATTGCTGTATTGAATGTTGCTGTGATAATGACTGTTTGATGTGCCTACACATTTGCGTAACCATTTTGTCACTGTGGCGTCCACAATAAATAATGAAGAAAAACGTCAACGGCTGTTTCAAGACTCATTGACTTTATACGTCGTGAGTTTACTGACGTCCTATGTGGATTGCCCTGTTATTGTTGCATGAACATTGTTTTGACTGAACACATCTACACACTACACAAAACCAGACATGCGGATGCCATCCATCATCATATGGCATCACGCATCACCAAGCGCTTTTCCATTTTTTAACCCTTTGATAGCTGTGATGATTTCTTCTTTTCGTGGAATGTCTGTATTTACGTCTAAGTCACTTTCAGCCTCGGTAACATTCAGCCGAGTCTCTTGTGGTGATGAGATTTCTTTCCTTGTCTCTTACTAACGTTATGTTGTTTGCACCTCGTTTTCCTCTGATAGTTTTAGTTATTTTATAAACTGTGCTTTGTTCATTTCTCAGTGCTGCCTCTTCTGCCTGTCTTGCAAGGTCATCCAGAAATGTCCTTTTGTTAGCACGGGTTTGACGTTTTACTTCCTTGTCCAGCTGACTGTTCTGTTCACTATATAATGCCTTTAACCTGTGAGACTTAGCTTCTGTTTTCTTTCTTTTCATTTCCTTTCTCTTCTCTATGGTGTTTAGCATTTCTGGTGTTATCCAGTCTTGGCTCTTTCTTTCCTGGAATCCCAAGCATGACTTGCTGCTTTCCTTGTATATTGTTGAGATGGTGTTGAGTTTCTGGTCGACATCATCGGTCTCTGTTCTTTCCTGGCTTTTGTTAATCTGATATCGTCTCTTTACGTCGACCACGAATGCTTTTCTGGTGAGTGATTCCTTAAGTTTCGTGATGTTATATCTTTTCTGTTTGACTGCAACTGGTCCAGCAGCTCTGAGTTTCACCTTCAGTCTTGCTACTACTAGGTGATGATCACTTCCCACATCTGCGCCTTTTCTTACTTTCACGTATTGTAATGCATGTCTCCATCTGCCATTGATCATTATGTGATCTATCTGGTTTCTGTCCCACCTGTTTGGTGATTCCCACGTTAACTTGTGCACTTCTTTGTGTGGAAAAAGTGTTCCTCCAGTGACCAGGTTGTTAATACTGCAGAAACTTATTAATTTGTCCCCATTCTCATTTACTGTTCCACTGCCGCATTTCGCCATTACTCTTTCGTTATAATTATTGTGTGTTCCAACTTTCGCATTGAGGTCTTCCATTATTATAATAAGATCGTACTTGGATGCAGTTTCCATTTCCTTTTGTACCTGTTGATAGAATTCGTCCTTGATCTCTTCATCGCTGTCGTTTGTTGGTGCATAGCATTGTATAATTGTGGTGTTGGTGAACCTCCCTCTCAGTCTTGCTCTTATCAGTCTGTTGTTGATGGGTTTCCATTCCAGTAAAGACCTTTCCATTCCTTTCTTCAGGATAATGGCTACACCTTCGTTGTGCTGACCATCCTCTCTAACAGAATAAAGTACTATTTCCCCTGTAGCTGTTTTTATTCTCCCTGTCCCTGTCCATCTGCTCTCGCTTATCCCCAGGATATGCAATTTGCTCTGCTGTGATTTGTCTCAGCTTTCCTGCCTCATTCATAGTTCTGACGTTCCAAAATCCAATTCTGGTTTCGTGTGTTGCGGTCAGGGCATCCATTTTCATGCCAATGGCTTCCTTCCGGCTTTCACCACAGGCAGTCATACGAGCCTGAGACTCCGGATGTCCGTCCCGCATCAAAGTTTTTCCATTTGTTGCCGTTTCCGTAACATGTGCGATTTTTTACATAGACAGGGGTGTCGGATCTGTGCTAAAACCCCCAACCTGGAGGGCCAGGGTATCAGCTTTTGTCTGACCCCTACCCACGCAGACCAGTCCAGCTTGGTTGAACCTACCAGGAGTAAAACTCCCACTGGCATAGCTCTGGGGATTCTCAGGGTACACAAGCTGCCATACCGCTACAAGGTATAGGTACCATTGCTGGCAGCTTAAAGGAATTGCCAGCTAAAAAAAATATATAAAAGACCGACGGATTGTTTGTGAAGTACTATACATATTTCTGTCGTGACGTCAAAGAAATACATTTCGTCACGTGTCATTGTTGTGGACAGTGATGGTGAACGTTTGTACTTCTGTGAAGATCATCTGTCTTGAATAACTTCTGTCATTACAAGGCTGCTCAGCAAAGAACCTGACAAATGAGGTTTCACATTGCGCCAAACACAAATAACCATCACCATCGCAGGCGTTAACCTGACACCATCTGTACTACTATCACCACTATACGATCTACAAGAACAACATATAACAAGAGATACCTGACACACTAACAAACACATTAGATGGACAAATCTTCCATTCTACTAAAACGAACAGACAGTTAAACCAACACACAGACACACGGCCACACAGGCCTGCAGATTTAGCATCACTTGTCTAACAACTGAACGCAGATGAAGTCCTCTGGGGTTTAAGAGAATGTCACCACAGTTACTTCCGTTTACGTGTCGTATCATAAAGCGCTGGCCTCTCTCAGCAAAGGTAGTGGGTTCGAAACACGATGGGATCACGTTGCAAAGTTAACATAGAAAAGACAAAGATAATGAGAATAAATGCAGAAAACGATAACAAGGTTGCTCGTGGAGAAACACCTGCAAGGTGTAGAATGATATTTGTACCTTGACAGGACTATAGACAAAGGTATAAATATATGCAAAATAGACAATAATATACATCAATCATCAATACCCTTTAGGTCCCCGAGGAGCATAGGCCTTCAACAAACACATGCCAAGTCTTCCTGTCCTGTGCCATCCGCTCAAGTTCTTTCCATGTTTTCCTCATCATTTTCATTTCTGTATCTAGCTCTCTTCTCCATGTGTTTTTTGGTCTACCTCTGCCTCTCTTTCCTTGTGGATTCCAGAACAAGGACTGCCTTGTAATGCTATCAACGGGTCTCCTCAGTGTGTGTCCTATCCATCGCCAGCGTCTTCTTCTCAACTCTTGTTCCACTGGCCTCTGTCTGGTTCTTGTCATCAATTCCACATTTGTGACTTTGTCATACCATTTCAGTCCTATTCTACGCAAGCTCCAGTTTATAAAAGTCTGTAGCTTTTTGGTTGTTGTTTTTGTTGTTCTCCATGTCTCAGAGCCATACAAAAGGACTGACTTCACATTTGAGTTGAAAATTCTTATTTTCGTGTTGGACTTGATTTCTCTTGATCTCCATATGTTTCCCAATGCAATGAAAGCTCCTCTTGCTTTTTGTATTCTTATTTTGATATCATTGTCTTTCCCGCCAACTTTGTCTATATTAATACCAAGATATGTGTACGGTTCTACATCCTTTAGAGGTTTTGCTTCAAGTTCAACCTTGTTATCATATCTTGCATTTATTCTCATAATCTTTGTCTTTTCCCTGTGTATTTTCAAGCCCACTATTTGTGACCTATTATCATTTTCTCTTGCATCTGATTATGGTTATGGGACAGAAGAGCCAAGTCATCTGCACAATCCAGATCATCAAGCTGTTTAGCTTATATTTTGTTATAAATAACAATACAAAAGGCAGGAAGAGTTTTCTTTGCTTTTTAGGCATGCTTTTTAGGCATGATACTTGAAGAAGATACGGGTGGTCTCTGATGACACGAAGAAGAATATGACCCCTACTCCCAGAGGCGTGTCGTACAAGGCGACTAAGATTGTGCCTGAGGCTAGTACACGTTCATCATGTAGAACGAATGGCCACAGAAACCACCCACAACAAGAGTATGTAACTGCTGTGTGTGTGTGCGCTTCCTGCAGGACCAAATGTGGGGGTGGCTTCGCGATGTGCAAGGAGCTTACTTACTTAGTCGTTCCCCTTCTACCATGAGGTGTAGAGGTTTGGAAGAGAGAGCGCCAGACTATCCTATCGGCTGTCTTCCTCCTGGCCTGGTTCCATTCTAGTCCTCGGTCCTTCAAAGATTGTCTAATGTTGTCCTCCCAGCGGACTCTGAATCGTCCTTAGGGTCTGGATCCCTGGCTCTTTGTTTCCCATGCTTGTCGAGGTAGCCGATCTTCTCTCATTCTGCAGACATGGCCAAACCATCTTAGTTGGGACTGTTCTACTTGGGTCTGCAGGGGGTGGGATTTTAGGCCTTGGCGTATCGTCTGGTTGCGGACCATGTCTCTTCTTGTTACTTCAACCACCTTCCTCAGATACCTCATTTCTGAGGTTTGGATCTGGCTTTTGTGGGTTGTAGTCATTGCCCATGACTTGCATCCATATGTCAAGACTGGGACATAGGTGGATTGGTATACAGCCATCTTCGTTTTCTTACCAACCTCTCTCTTGCTGAGGAATCCTCGATTTATGGCCTGAAAAAGTCTCCCAGCCGCTGCTTTTCGACTGGCCAACTCTTCTTTGATGCCTCCCTTTCGGTATATAATAGCTCCGAGATATTTAAAGTGGTCGACCTGCTCCAGGACCTGTTCTCCCAGCTTAATCTGATGTCTTCTTTCTTCTCGTGATATCACCATGGATTTTGTTTTAGAGCTGCTTATGACCATCCCTCTCTTCTCCAGCTCTTCCTTCCAGACTTGCAGGTTGGATTGGAGATGTGCCTCTGATTTAGCAATCAGGGCAACATCATCAGCAAAAGCCAGCTCTGAAATACATACCTGTCTCATCTTCCAGTACCCCACTGAATACTTTGTTGTTCTCTCCTTACATGCCTTGATGACATCGTCTATGAGGAGTATGAAATGATAAGGTGACAGGATATCACCTTGTCTTACACCAGTGGTGGTCCTGAACTCTTCTGACTTATGGTTTGCTGTCATCACATAATTTCTGCAAGACTTGTAGAAGCTCTGTATAGCATGAATCAGAGGTGCAGGAATGTTCTTCCTTGCCAAACAGTCCCAAAGATTGCTCCAGGGGACCCTGTCAAATGCCTTTTCCAGATCTATGAAACAAAGATGGATCTCACTCTTATACTCAAGGGCTTTTTCACTCAGCTGTCTGAGTGTGAAGATTAGGTCTTGAGTACTTTGGTTTGCTCGGAATCCGCACTGGACCTCATCCAATTGTGGCTCAGCTAGGAGTCGGAGTCTCTGCTCTAGGATTCTAGAGTAGATTTTACCAGGGACACTGAGAAGGGATATGCCTCTATGGTTTCCACATTGTCGATTGTCACCCTTTTTGAAAATTGGTGTTATGATGGCAATCTCCCAGTCCTTTAGTATGGTCTTGTTGCACCACGCTGCCTGTAGGACCCTTAAGAGTAATAGGTCGCCTGATGCTCCCATGTACTTAACCATTTCTGGTGTTATACCATCATGCCCTGCTGCTTTGCCCATCTTGATTTTCTCCAGTGCTGCTTTCAGTTCTTCCATCTTTATATCATCTTCGTCACCATTTGTTTCCTCTTCTGTGCTAGTGGTTATCATTTCTGATGCTTGACCTTGCTCACCATCAAGGAGTTCTGAGAAATATTCTTTCCATATTTCCATTACTTCCTTCGGGGCAGTAAGCAATTTGCCTTGCTTGTCCTTTATAAATTTGAGAGGGCATTGTTTTTCCTTCCTCATGTTCTTTAGGGTCTTATAGAACAATTTCTGGTTTTCTTGCGCATCGTTTTCTAGCTTTTCTCCAAATTCTTCCCAGGACTTCTGTTTTGCTGCTAGCACCTAGTTCTTTGCTTCTGTTCTGAGTATCACATATTCTCTATATTTCTCTATTTTTCCTACTGTGTTTTTAGCTCCTAAGTATTGTTTCCATGCCATTTTCTTCTCTCTTATTTTCTCTTTGACTTTCTCTGCAGCAGCTGTCTTTATGATGTCCTTGAATTTAAGCCACGTGGTTTCCAAGTCATCAGGTTGTTCTTCTGTGTTTCTCACCGCTGTAGCAATAAGCCCCTGATATCTGGTCTTAATTTCTGGCTCTCTCAGCTTGTAGGTCTTAATGCTCATTTCTTCCGTTCGTTTACTTGGTTTCTTGCGTGATGCTGGGCAGTTCCTAGGCTGAGCAACTCTTTCAGTTGTTCTTTTGATTGTAAGCAGGTAGCGATCACTTCCAATCTCTGGCCCCCTCCAGACTCTAGCATCCCGGACATATTTGAATGAGCTCCTCCTAACAATGGCATAGTCGATCACTGACTTCTCATTCTTTGTTGGTTCCCACCTAGTGTATGCATGCATGCGCTTATGGGGGAACTTTGTATTGGTAATGATCAGATTCTGCTCACTGCAGAATCTAAGGAGTCGCTTTCCATTGTCATTGAGAGTATCTTCTCCATATCTTCCGATAACTCCGCCCATCTAACATGGTCATTTCCAACTCTGGCATTAAAATCTCCGAGCATGATAACTTCATCTAGGCAGTCATCCACTGTCCTTTGAAGCAGCTCGAAGAATTCCTCCTTGTCCTCTGCTCTCTCATCCTCATTTGGCCCATACACTATGACCAGGTTGTCTATGGTTTCTCCTTCTTTTAGTTTTACAACCATAATGCGCTCCGAGACAAAGTTCCATCCCTTGATACTATCTTTCTGGTTTTTGGCCACAATGCAACCCACGCCCCCTTTAGCTCTTTCAGATGTTGGGCAAGGAGCACAAAGACAAATGGTGAAAAAAAAAATTACTGATGAGTGATAACTGGTCGTCCATTTTTATTCTATACTAGTGTAAATGCCCGTCATAAGACGGGAATTAAATTCAAACAGAGTTGCACCCCTTAGCGTTACGCATTGACATAAAAAGCTGGGATTTTATACATAGGACAATAGAATGTATGGAAGATTTGTTTTCTCTCTTTCCTGTTGTTGGTGTGCATGTGATAACTCTCTCTTTCCTGTTGTTGGTTGGCATGTGATAACTCTCTCTTTCCTGTTGTTGGTGTGCATGTGATAACTCTCTCTGTCCTGTTGTTGGTGTGCACGTGATAACTGTCTCTTTCCTGTTGTTGGTGTGCACGTGATAACTCTCTCTTTCCTGTTGTTGGTGTGCACGTGATAACTCTCTCTTTCCTGTTGTTGGTGTGCATGTGATAACTCTCTCTTTCCTGTTGTTGGTGTGCATGTGATAACAATGAGCAACTTGAAGTTCTGTGAGCCCTGGTGACCTGAAGGCAGTATAGGACTACGTCTCCCTCGGGCAACTAATTTGAAATTGTGCCTCAGGCTGGCAACCTCATCACGTAAAACAAATTGCCCCAGAAAGCACCACTGTAAGAGAATTGAACTACTTTATGCGCATGAATCTTCATCTCTAACGTCAAGCCAATCATATTGACAGAAATAGGACTGCTCTGATTTGGTTTGGTTTTTAAGGACCGTCTACATTACGCACGGACACCTTGTAAGTACTGAGTATTTTGTGTCCACTATTTAGAATAACCAATACTAGGGGAGGCTATGCTGCGGATTGGTCAGTGGAGTAGCGTCATGAATAAACATGTGAATGGTTAACGGTTCGTCTCGTGTTATGAATATTCTGTTACAGTTGACAGTGCAGAACCTGACACACCTCCATCAGTGATCCGATCTCCTGTGTTAGATTACACAAGAAGGATCTCAGCACAGTGCACGAACTCTGCAGCACCGGCGAGGATCCCAATGTGTATATACAGGAATCTCACATTCTATAAGTTTTTTTTTTGTTTTTTTGGTGGTGGGTAGGTTTTTTAATTTTGTAAATTTTATTAGGGCAGCGGTCGTATGGCCTACTCTTTACGATTTCCAATCGACGATGGATTTTTAACGTGCGCAACCTGCATTCGGGACCTCCTATTTTTTCGCCTTTATCCCAGAAGGCTAAGCATCCGATCTCACCACCCAGGAGATCAAGGGGAGTATGCCATTATTAGGAGCCACTGATTCTGAAGAAAAAAATGTATCAATTATACTTCCTGTGCGGGAGCCGCGATAGCGTAGTGGTTACAACACCGCTCTGGCGACCGGGTGATACAGGATCAAACCTGGGCGACGGCATTTGAGGATTTTTCGTCGACCGGGATTTGGACTGGATTAACTCGAGACCTGGCGAGGACATTTGAAGGAGTGTCGTCGACCAGGGACTGGCGGCTTCTGAGCCGACCCAGCTGCAATGAGTACCTCCGAAATCGGCGAATATTTGCCTGAATGGCGAGGGACACCTGTCTCTGTACAAGAAATAAAGGGATACTCACGTAAAATCAATGTCAGGTTAGACATAAATAATAACCTGAGATTTCGCCTCGAGTATTAGCGGGCGTACGAAAAAAAAAAAAAAAAAAAAAAAGCTTCCTGTGCCTGTGCTGGGAGCGAATACGGTACCTTTAGAATTAGAGGCGCAAGTCATACGTCTTAGCCACTCCGACCCCCCCCCCCCCCCCCCCTTTCTTCCTTTGACTGCTCTGATCATGGACAACAGCAAAACAAAAAAAACAACAACTACGGCACATACTTTCATAAGTGGGTGCTTGTGAAGAATAGAATGATGGAAATAGTATGACAGGGTCACTAATGTACAACTGAGTTCAAGAACTAGGCACATGCTTGTGGAACAAGAGATGAAAAAAAGACACTAGCTATGGAAATGATACTCTCTTTTTTCCTGTTTCGTTATAGTGCATTTTATACCCTGTTCAACCAGACGTAAAAAAATTTCCGCACTCCGAATGTTGTGCCGTACGACTAGCAAAATACTTTGTCCAGAGTTGGAGTTGTAGTTGGTAGTCGGAGTCGAGAGTTGGATTTCTGAAATTTCATGAGTCCGAGTCAGAAAAGTGTTTGGCCAACTCCACAACCCTGAGGGTTGTTGCAAGGGGAACCAGATGCAGGTTTAGCTCTGCTCTATAGGAAGCGAAAGGAAAACAAATATAATGATAATAACAAAGATGATAAATAGAATGTGAAAGACTTTATCTGACATTTATTGACAAGATAAGTCCGACATAAAGATAAATGGAGAGTGAAAAAAGTTATATACCGGTACCGTACTTGTCGCAAATAACTCTTAATTGTCATGATTGCTGAAGATAAAAAATAAACGGCATACCCGAAAAGGTACACACCTTTTTACAGCTATAAACAATCAAATATGTTGTGTACATTCCTGACAATTGGTGTTTATGTAGACATGTACGGCATACGCCAAAATAAACACATTCCCGCCATGTAACAGCGAGTTCTATGGCCCCCATTGTGTTAGTAACGCGTGGCAAAGGTCAAGTACGCGATAGTTTGTCGTCTAAAGTGAACTCTAAATGTCTCTCCACCAAGAGGCGTACCAACAGCCCTACGTACATTGGGACGCAGAGCCCCCTAGATGAATAATAACCCTCTAGCTAGCGTACACTATAAATTTACTTCGGGCTGCACTCCGTTCTCACATTCCATTCTATTTTTTTTTTATAAGAACTAGTTTAATGAGAGCTACATTTTGTTTGGTCTGTTAAATTAGTCATTATTACGTCAATATTTTTAAGTTAATTCTTCCCATAAGAATTTATTATTACATAATTGAACGTTTTTTAAAAGTTAACCGGCACTTTCCGCATAAGGGTACAATGTGGAAATGATTATCATGGAATTACCCGACACTTTCCATATAAGGGCACACAAAGGTGCATTGGGGAAATATTTTTTATAAAGTTACCCGGCACCTTCCATATAAGGGCATGCAAGGGTGCATTGGGAAAATGATTTGTATAAGATTACCCAGCATTTTACATGAAAGGGTGTATTGTGGAGTTAATTCTTACAAAGTTACCCTGCATTTTTCCATTAAGAGTGAATTTTGGAAACGGTTCTTACAAAGTTATCCAGCACTTTTCTATTAAGAGTGAATTTTGAAAATGGTTCTTACATGCAAAGTTCCCCAGCATTTTTCCATTAGGAGTGAATTTTGTAAATGGTTCTTACAAAGTTATCTGGCACTTTTTCATTAAGAGTGAATTTTGTAAATGGTTCTACAAAGTTCCCAGGCACGTTTTCATTAAGCGTGAATTTAGGAAATGGTACTTTCAAAGTTCCCCAGCCCTTTCCCATTTAGAGTGAATTTTGGAAAAGGTTCTTACAAAGTTCCCCAGCACTTTTCTATTAAGAGTGAATTTTGGAAATGGTTCTTACAAAGTTATCCGGCACTTTTTCATTAAGAGTGAATTTTGGAAATGGTTCTTACAAAGTTGCAAGGTTTCTATGCAAGGTATGTGCCTATTGCACCAAGTGGCAATGATCTGTACGGCGCTACCTCAGATCAGGCGAAAAGAAGCTCACACAACGAGCAGAAGAGAGGAGAAAACGTCGACAGGAACACCGGGGAAAAAAAGCAGCTGAGGGCTGTCACCTCAGGGGTGCATACTCATAGTCAGTTATGACTGAAGGGCTGTCACCTCAGGGGTGCATACCCGTAGTCAGTTATGACTGAAGGGCTGTCACCTCAGGGGTGCATACCCATAGTCAGTTATGACTGAAGGGACTATTCTTATTATTATTGGTTCTGCTCTTTGCATGAACAACTGTGGTTGATCCCTTGCAAGAAGCTTGTGAAGAAACACTTCATCCACTTTCGCAGATGTAGTTTATGTGGTAACTGATATTATACAATGATTATGCCTGCCTCGCGCACAAGTTCACTGTGGTAGCCTCTTACAAGAATTATAAGAGAGCGGTAACGATTTCGGTGGCAACTAATATTAAATGATGAGTATGCCATCCTCTTGCACAAACTCACAGTCATTGTCACTTACGACAACCCTGAGGGTGAAATAATGTTAAACTTTTTTCACAGAACCCGCTGGATCCACCCAGGGTGATAGGATATGAGCTAATGACTGAAAAATCTTATTCTATAATGGCTGTTTTATGAAACTAATTCTTACCGGTCCTCTGTAAATTTCACTTGTATGTACAGGTGTAATTTTTAAAAATCACTTCCTATTTTTAAAATGTTATTTCTTCACTGCTATCCAACAAATATATATGAAACAAACGTCACAATAAAGATAACTAACTGCTATTTATTAAATAAAATAATATATCACATTAGCATTACAACTGAACATGAGATCCAGATTGTTCCACACATGATTTCACAGCGGGCAACAATGTTTGGTGTCTCTTGGAATGCATGGAGGCATATCTAGAGTCATCCTTATATGACCACCAGCTATGCACAATGCTACAATATACGTACGTGGAAGTGAACCTATGTCTGCGAGGCTAATGACACCCTCATTGAATCTTGAAATCATCCACACACTTCCAGGGATTCCCACTGTGGTGAAACTTGTTGAGAACCCAGCATTGCACACTAAGCTTGGAAAAGTCACTTGAGCCCCAGGCGTAACTCTTTGACTTTGACTTGGTTGACTGCATGCAGAAGGATCTCACTATGTACCTAGTGATAGACAGTGGAAGCTGAGAAGTTGCTCTGTGCAAGACGTGACATTTTCTTGGGAGAGTCCAGAACCAGAGTACAGTATTTTAGCTCTGCATAGTTGGAGAGCCCCCTTGGATGGCGGGTAATGCACAGTATGCCACGCACTTCTTACTCCTAGCTTGGGACCAGATGTGACGATCCTTTAAATGCAAGGAAAGCTGGAGAAACTGGAGCACATAACTTAAACTCAACGTTTCGGAATGGCAGAAAAGCCACAGGAAAAGCCTAGATCTACAGTGTAGATAATACCAAAGAGTTTTGAACTTGGTATTGGCTGGTAAAGAGCGAGAAGCTCATGAGTCCTAGTTAAACAACAACAACAAGAACTGTCTCTTGGAGCGTTAGTTCATTGGCAATTTTAGACTGTTTTTATTTATTAACTTTTGGTCCCTATGAATACAAAATAATAACATACAAATTATGTTGTCAAAATTGTAGTTACTGATCATTGATTTGACAATTGTTTCGTGTAACAAGACCCAGACAAGTGCCAGTGGAACAAGAGATGTGAAGAAGACGATGGCGGTGGATAGGTGTTGCGTAACATTTAATGTGTGTAGTGTAAATGTTCTGTGGATGAAGTCACATTTGCTACACAACGTTGAGGGTGTTGTAATTCATCTGCTTCCCAAAGGTACTATGATACTGGCCTTTGCAGAGTAGTGTGCCACCCTCAGACACCAGGGATGATGAGGCGTAGTAACGTGGTGTCTGTAGTCTGGTTTAAGTGTGATGTAAGGATACAGATGTGTATTCAAACAGTGAGCATTACAAACAAGGCAATCCATACAATGACGTCACGTTAACTCACGATGTGAAAGTCAATAAAGCTTTAAACAGCAGTGATGGTTTTTTGGCAATATATATTGTACGCCACAATGACAAAATGCATGGACATCGTTATGCAGAAAAACATCACAGGTATTTTCACAACAGTCATTGTATCATCGAAGTAGTCGACTCAACAGGCACAGCAAACAGCATAATAATAATGTACATTATGTGCCTTTTTAAGATATCGTAAACCGCTGTTCATGTAGTCAGGTAGTGAACTTCCCCTTTCCATAAGAGCTAGTAGATATCAGCTAGGAGATTAAATCTGGTTTCCTATTTTTGACCTCAACAAGACAGGCATGTCTTTCGAGCGTCACATTATTGTTCTCTATGTTCCTTATACAGCAAAGGTATCAAACCTAGATCCATCAACAAAGTTCAGGAAGCAAGTAGTCCGTAGGACAGGCATCAATCGATGCGTGACAATATAAGTGGATCGTGAGCTGAGCAAACTTGTCATAATATATAGACTTTATAATAAGGCAGGCTAAGCGAAAGTCAACATCACAAGATGGCGATAAAGTCACTTAGCAAAAAAGGATTCATTTACCTGTTCATCAGGAATTAAATGAATAATCACATATGCCTCCAGGCATTAGGAATAACATGGAGATATATCATCTCAAAAAAAGGGAACAACAATAATGAGGACTCCTTCCTGAATAAACTAAGCGAAGACTAGCACATAGCTACGTCTCGCCTTACCAGCTTCTCTGCTCAGACTGACCTGGGCGGAAATCGTTTAAACAACGCCACAAAAAGAGACATGCGCAGAACACGCGAATCGAATACAACTCAGCCAGATTTACGAAACGAAGAATGTTCTACAATGTTCGACTAAAGACCTTTTACCTTAAAAGGAAATGAATCTTGAAACATTGAGATTGCCAACTGTTTTCAAAGAACTGGCGATCTGAGCGCTCCATAAATGGACATGACTCAAAATCGTTCACACAACTATCGGCAACCCTAGCTATCAAGATAAGACAACTTCTTAACTATAGCTATCAAGATTAGACGACTGTAGAAATAAAAGTGACTACAATTCCATGAGTTCCTTCCCATGCATTAAAAATTAACTATAGTCAGAATGCATGGTCAGAATAAGTTGCGACAAGTTTTTAGCAGCAACAATAGGACACACATTGAGGAAACCTGTTGATAGCATTACAAGGCAGTCCTTGTTCTGGAACCCACAGAGTAAGAGAGGCAGGGGTTGATCAAGAAACAATTGGAAAAAAGAACTGGAAACAGGATTGAAAATGATGAGGAAGACGTGGAAAGAGTTTGAGCGGATGGCACGGGACAGGAAGACTTAGCATGTGTTGGTTGAAGGCCTATGTTCCTTGGGGAGCTAAAGGGTATTTAATAATTGATATCCAGTGGATACAAGTGAAGATTTAAACAATTTAATAACAGGAAGTGACTTTTCAATAATCGTGTATATATATATATATATATATATATATATATATATATATATATATATATATATATATATATATATATATATATATATATATATATATATATATATATATATATATATATATATATATATATATGCGTCGATGCCCCTGTTTATACTGTCGCGCGAACCCATTGATTAACTACGCCACTGGTTTTGTTTTTCATCACTCACTCTTCTCTATACTCGCCGACGAGGCTCTCGCGGAGTCCACAGCATTTGTCGATACTACATCTTTGAGTTTCTGGTAGCAATAAGCAATAAGCTTTCCATTATTCCCGTGTCAAAAATTGCCGTGGGAACTTACTTGATTCTGTTTTCCCATGTTTTACCGTGAATCTATTTTCCCATATTTTCTAGTGCATCCGTTTTCAAATATTTTCAAGTGGCATAAAACAATTGCTCCGCTAATGACCCCTGTCCACGAAGCACTATTTTTGTGATGCCTAGTTGGCAGGGAGGATAGTGTGATTCGCTTCCGTAGCTAGGCTGTGTTGCCATTCGGAAGGCTATGTCTTCGATACTCCGGCGATCCTATCACTTATGTGGTTTTTCTGTTGTCTAGTTTTCTACTTGTTTATTTCTCATGAGTGCTTGAAACATGTGTGTAATAGATATTTACTTCCTGTTTGTAGACCTCGGGTTTCCCCTCTTTATGTGGTTCAAATATTACCTTGTCCATGATTGGCTAGGTCTGAATTATTTCTATAATAAATTGACACGTATTCATTCCTTCATTAAATTCCACTCCCCTAAGAGCAAAAGTCCTCAACAAACGTACGACACGCCCTCCTGTCACGTGCTATCAGGTCAAGGTCTTTTCAAGTCTTTCTCGTCATTTTTCATTTCTGTCGTCAAGTATCTTCTTCCGGTGGTTATTGGCGTAACCCTTCTTCCGGTGGTTATTGGCGTAACCCTTCTTCCGGTGGTTATTGGCGTAACCCTTCTTCCGGTGGTTATTGGCGTAACCCTTCTTCCGGTGGTTATTGGTGTAACCCTTCTTCCGGTGGTTATTGGCGTAACCCTTCTTCCGGTGGTTATTGGCGTAACCCTTCTTCCGGTGGTTATTGGCGTAACCCTTCTTCCGGTGGTTATTGGTGTAACCCTTCTTCTTTTTCCCAGTTTGTTCCAGAACAAGGACTGGCTTGTAATGCTATCAACAGTTTTCTTCAATGTGTGTCTTATCCATCACCAGCGTCTTCTTCTCATCTCTTGTTCTAGTGGCACTTGTCTGGTTCCTGTCATTAGTTTCACATTGCTTTTTGGTTATTGTTGCTTTTTTTTCTCTTTTATTTTCTCTATGTTTCTGAGCCATACATTAAGACTGGCTTAAAATTTGAGTTGAAGATTATTATTTCTGAGTTGAACTTGATTCCTCGTGAAGTATTTTTATTATTATCTATTATATATATTAATTTATCTATACCTATTTATATCTATTTAATTTATTATCTATTTTATATATATATATATATATATATATATATATATTTATATATATATATATATATATATATATATATATATATATATATATATATATATATATATATATATATCTATTTTATCTACATCTACTTAATTTATTATCTATTTTATATATATATATATATATTATATATATATTATATATATATATATATATATATATATATATATATATATATTATATATATATATATATATATATATATATATATATAATCTTTCTTTTGTCCTTTAACCATTTTTATTTAACTCGATATGAGGTTCATATTTTTGTCGCATTTCAGATCTCAGACGCTCAAAATCTCTATGTTCCACTCATCACAGAGAGCCATTGGCGGAACCAAGGGGGTGGCGGCAGGGTTCCTTTTGGGACTTTGAAAAGCTTTATTTGGGACTTAAATGTGAGTAATAGTTAGGTCGGACGACGGACGAATTAAAACATTTCTGGTACTGGAACGTAAAAGTACTGTAAAGGTTACGAACATAGTTTGCAAGTAATTCTACGTGACGGGACAATGAAAGACAATAAAGGGAACCGCCGTACTAAAGAATAAATAAGTAAATAAAGGTAATAGTTGGAGGTAAAGGATGACACTAGACCACAGACAAGAAAATGTAAGTGAAAGGCTTACCGAGAATTGAACCTAGGACCAACCGAACGGCGCCTTCGCCTGGCTGTGACCTTGCATAGTGAAAGGACGCTCAGCCAATTTTGTACCCCACAAAAGACGGAGCCAGACAGGTGACACAAGAGGACTTCAATCGAGCAGCAAAAACCTAGTACTTTGTGACATGAGGCGGATAATTTCTGTATCGGGCGGCCAATCCCAAATTTAAAAAATGTTATGCTATAATATAAAATATGTAATTAATTGTATCAAACTTTGTCTCTTTGTAGTTGTACCTTACTTTTATGGAATTATGTTGTAAACATTTATATTCTTTTTAAAAAGTGAATATTTTTGATTTACTGTATAATAAAACTTTCAAATTGTCACTTTTTTTCCCTTCAAAATTCGTTATTTTGTTTTTCAATTGTCTAAAAATATGTGTAAATATTAAGCGGGGGAGGGGGGGGGGGGGTTATCATTCTGATGTATCGCCCCTCCCTTCAACAATTCCTAGATCTTTCAGTGCAGAGAGCTGAAACTTTGAAAGCAGCTTCCTTTCTTTGTACATATTAAATCAAGCATATTTTGACCAGTATTGACACATCCGGTTTACTGACTTTTCACATTCCAGCTAAATGCCAAAAAAAAACTCATTCTATGACATTTCGGATAACACAAATGAATGCTATGGCAAGCCGAATGGGTCAGTTAACAGAAACGCGTGTTATCTCTTGTTGCTAATAAAATGAAGTTCGATGGTTTGGCCATGTCTGCAGAATGGGAGAAGTTCGGCTACCAGAATAAATGTGATTAACCAAAAACCAGGGATCCATGGTCCAAGGCACATAAGAGACACTACATCATCATCATCATCATCAGTTGCCGTCTCCACAACAAAGGTTGGCTGTAATGGATCTCCAACGCCTTCTGTCTCTTGTCTTGGTGGTGCACTCTGATAGACTCTTTCCTGTACATCTCTTGATGTTATCTTCCCACTTATAGCGCTGTCTTCCCCTTGCACGTTTGCCTTCAACTCTTCCTTCTGTTATGATCTTCTGCAGGGTGTTATGCCTTTTTATGTGGCCAAAGTATTTTAGCTGCCGAACTTTGACCTCCCTCATTAGTTCTCTTTTCATAACTAGATTTTCTAGGACCTCCTTATTTGTTTTCATCTCTTTCCATGAGATACGCCCCATTCTTCTATATATCCACATTTCAAGAGCCTCAATTCTTTCTTCCAAATGCTTATTCATCGTCCATGTTTCTGCACCATACAGAAATGCAGAATATATATAACACTTTATGATTCTCAGTTTTAATTTGTGAGATAACTACAGGCGGTTTCTAAATGGTGTGAGTGTGGCGTTTAAAAGTTTATATTCTTCAGTTGATTGTTTGTGCTCGTTTTCACACTGTGTCTAGGTTTATATATCATAGGTCCACAAGATTCAGGACAGCCACAATAGTTCATTAACGATACTTTCTATGACTCGAAGATTCCACACAACGATCAATATAACAGCTGGATATTTTAGTAACATTCCATTTATTATTCACGTAGACAATACATCATTACACAGCATGCATAGTTAGGTAGATTCAGCAACTCCTATAATCCGTAGGTCCATATAAACATTACCTCATTCCTATTCCTACCTTTAGTTGTATTTAATAAACATTAATATGTTTCAAGACACTTCTATTTTAACATTTCCCATATTTCTACCATTGGGTCGAATACACACACAAGTCGCCCATTCAGGGTCAACACACGCTCTGTCCATCTTTTCTCCACACTGCTCACGTCATGTGCGCAATACACATATCGACAAATCACTATCGTGCAGCGCTCATCAGCACCAAAATCCTATACATTTTCTAGCGTGTGGCGTGCAATAGCCAGCGCCACAGTGAGGAAAGCGGATCAAAGGTCCATCCCAACAAGGCCTGTGTGATGTGGTACTCTTTGAACCACAGTGAAAGCAGACCTTCCAGACATCACTTTCAATGGGCAAAACATTGAAAGGCAAGACAAGCTGAAGTATCTGTAAGTAACGTTTGATCGTAGGCTATCATTAAAGTATCATGTCAAACTGATCATACAGAAGTGCAAGCGAGAACTGGCAGCCTTAAAAACACTGGCTATTGCACGCTTGGAACAGACTATTGTTTCTCCTGTATCATCAGCTCGTGATTTCGGTAATCGAGTAGGGGCTAGGAATACTCACGCTGTCAGTGTCACAATGTGAATGACTGGAACGCATTCAAAATGAAGGGATGCGACTAGTTTTGGGCTGTACGCGTGATACCCCAATTGTGACAATGAGATACATGCTCGAATTGCTGTCGATTATATCCAGATATGCGGGTAACCACCGACAAAAGACACCACCTACATGAGAACGTAGCTGACATCAAAGGAGCAAGAATGAAGAGGGGGACATCATGAATGGCACAGGCAGAGGCTACGATTGGTCAGGTGACCAGGGTTGAAAATGTATCCAAAGGGGAAGAGTGAAGTAAGTCAGGGGAGAACTGGATAAACTACCAGCTGGTCATCAGTAGCCTTGGCAGAGAGTGCAGATCTTGGGGCAATGGAAAAGCAGAGCTGGAGGTATATCGGCTAATAAGTGATCATGCTGGGGATGATGACGCCATTGTGTACCCTGATGGGTATGTAGTGTGTGTTGAGAAATCAGAATGGGGCTTCTTTGCGAGAATAAAGGGCAGGGTTGTCGCTGAACAGAGTGGAGCCTACATGACAACAATCTCCAGCATGAGAATGGAGGTAAAGGCAGTTACTGCAGCACTGAGGTGGCTGTCTGAAACTCCATCAACCAGGGCAGTTATATTGTCAGACTCTCAAGCCATGCTTCGGAATGTTCAGAACGGATGGCTGTGGCAGGAATGGAAAACTTCAATAGAATCCACAAGTCTTCCAGTACTGTTGTGGATCTACTGTCCTGGTAATGGTGGGGTACGTGGCAGTGAGAGAGCTGACAAACTGGTCTCGAGAGCACCCATAGTGGGGGCACTGGACATGGATAAGGGAGAGATACCAAGTGTGACAAAACGGGGCGGCCCCTATCGATCTTTGTTTCTCTCTGGCAGTATCGGTACATTTGTGGTACTGATTTTTATTATTTGCTCTCAATTATTGCACTTTTGTTTTTTTCTTTCTTCGTTATTTTTCTGCTAAGTAGCAGATATGTGAGTATTTCCGAATTGCTCGACGCTACCCAGATTTGCTGAGATAATTACTCGCAGTCGCAAGGGAGTGGCACACCTTGGCTAAGATTTGCACAAGATCTCGTGTACCGGCGGAAACTTATGACATAAGCGTTTCCTGTCCTACTTGTTATGACAATAGTACTTTCTGATAAAGTAATGATGGTTACATTTTGAACACGTTGTTGTATGAGTTTACCGATCTGTCTGTAAGTTTGTACACAAAGGCATCGGACATCTTATTACCAAATATGGGAGAGTTGACCTCTGCCTTACGTTCAAAATTATCCGATGGCGGAATATTTTAAAATTACCCCATAATCCGCCTGTTAGAAAATGATTGGAGTTTTCCGATAGCTCATAACAAACAAAGGCGTGAGAAGATAGGGAATATAATCTGACCATTTTCTAAAGCTATTTTACTTGAGAATTCGTTCGCCAAGACATCAGACTGCTACAGTGAAGAATTAGAATTCAGAATTCCTTCTTAATATACCATACACCTTTTATTGGAGTATTTATCAGGACTTACAATATTGCCCATGAAATATCTAACATTTTAAATAAGGAAACCGGAACTAGGAAACTGAAGGACCACACATGAAGTAGGGAACTTATTAAATTAACGACACCCCAGACGCGTGTAAGAGGCCGATTCAAGTCTCTTTTATTCATCTGAGCAAAAACGTCTGTGAGCCAAGATTGGCGTAAGTAGTGCATTTTTCATGCTATGTTTCATTACTAACATGTGAACTAACATATATATATATATATATTATCATGTGAATTTTAATGTGCGAAAATAGCTACAGGACGCCGAAGTCATTTGAGGCTGGCAACCTCAGTATCTAGAATGATTAGTTCATGACCCACCACTGCACGAGCTGGTGATTGCTTTATTGATAGTTTCATATAGAGAACTAAAAGCATAAAGTAGTTCCAGGTTCCCTATGGAGCAGGGAGGGAAAGATGAAAGAAATGATGTACATTCTAAGTATAAAACTAACCTTTTCAAAGCAGTGTAAATGTCACTATAAACATATTCACTTTAAAATTAATGTAAGTTTTCAAGCTTAAACCAGTGTAAATGTATATGTGAAAATATTGATTTTAAAGTAATGTAAGTTTCGAACTTTTCAATCAGTGTAAAACATAAATGAAAACATATTCAATTCATATTGTGAACACTTTTCAATCAGTGGAGATGTATATGTAAACAGACTCTATCTGTCTTATTAACCTTTTCATTTAAATATAAAGTAACTATGAAAGCTATTCTATTTAAATGTAAAGAAAGTTTTATCCCAAGAGATTAAATTTAATTCTCATCGAGGGTAAAGTATGAGTAATTGGGATGGTGGTATGGGAAGATAGGAACCCATAACTATGGGGTGGAAAACACGATACTCAGAAGAGCGTTTCGTTCTATTCTTTTACCATAATTATTGGTGGGAGCAGCAGAAAGTACTATCTCTGGAACAAGAAGGGAACCGTGGCCAAATCTTTAAGACAAAGGACCCACGTGGTAGACTCTCCTTGACATTTCTGGGAAACGAGCTACCCCCTACAACCTTGATCAGAGACGAGCGTGAGCAGAGTGAAAAGAACCAACCCATAAGAAGGAGCAGAACCATCATTGCCTGCTAAGTTCAAATCTATGCTGCCACTTGAACTTCTTATATCATTTCACAATCCCTAACGAACATGATGATAACTTTTCTTGATCCATAACTATTCAAATTATTTTCCAACTGTTAAAACCTAAAGTGATTATTAAATGTTGTTATTTGTAATGTTACAAATTTAACTTCGATTTAATCGTTTTAAAGTTACTGCATGTTTGTCTCAGTCAACTTAATACACACAGTAACAACAGAGCTATACTAGAATAATAGAATTCCACTGAGTAAATCAGGGGTGGGGGCTTAAACGATATATGTGTAGGGGAAAGTGATAGTAGTTTTAGACCTATCGTGTATGCTTTACCTCAGTGTTTATTTTGATTGCCAAGGGGATGGAAATGCCAACCTGTGATTTGTCAATGTATCCGTGCTGTCGAGTATGTACACGGTCGTTGGTGTCGATGACTTCCAGCCATACATGAGTGTAAGAAAAAGACCAATTGTCAACACCACGAACTCTTCTTATCATTCGCGTATTACACTCTCACTTCATGCTTACACACCCCTGCGTAGGTCGAGTTGACATTCCATATTCAAACCACGAGCAACACTCTGACGAGTCTTTAACACTGGAGCTTCCAAACATCCTCTTAACACCGTGGTCCTGTACACAGTTGATGTCAGCAGGAAAAATAAATAGATAACAACAACCCAATACATCTATTTAACACTGATGTTCTAACACAGCCATTCAACACTGGTGGACATCATTAATGAAAAAAGGAGGTTTATCAATACTCTTGAGTTTTAGCCACTGTTGGACCACAAAGCAGGGGAGGCAATACCGTCACACTAAGGGCAATTAATGATCGCCTGCTGGATAATGACACTGCAATGGATGTATCAACAAGGCTGAGACTGTTGGAGTTTGGCATCAAAAGTGGGACTAGCAGAAATGGACGTTGAGAGAGGATGCATTCTTCGTATGTACAACCAGCGTGCTACAGGTACAATTAGCATTCATACTCTTCGACATTTGCAGAGGGAGACTGAGCCCCTATGGGTTTGCCCGGAGTGCTGTGAGGTCGATTCTTATTAACAATAACAATTAATAATAACAATAACAGGGATCCAGACCTACAGGCCGACCCAGAGTTCGCTGGGAGGACAACATTAGACAGTCTCTGAAAGACCGAGGACTAGATTGGAACCAGACCAGGAGGAAGACAGCAGGTATGATAGTATGGCGCAATCTCTGACAAACCTCTACAGCCCAAGGCAGAAGAGGAACGACCAAGTAAGCAAGTAAGAAAGTTTACTAATAAAATGAATAATTCTGAGAAGCAGCAAGGCAAGACACCCAGCAGACGCAGTAGTAGCGTGTGTTGTGGTGGCTTCAATATCTAGGGCAGTGTTTCTCAAGCGGTGTGCCGCGGCACACTAGTGTGCCGTCGTGCCTATAAAAAAAACTACAGCAAAAATTTTATAAATTTACTAAATGAAGTATATTTTTAGTGATCATGTAATATAAAACTATTTCAACTGATCACTGTCGTAAAATGAAACGCTCTGAGATACGCCTGGTCGCATTCTGGATTTCTGTTAAAGACGAGTATTCTGTTATTGCAAATCGAGCTTTAATTATTTAGATGCAGTTTTCTACGTCATATTTACGTGACTTGAGATTTTCAACTCTTACAAGTATTAAATGTTAAAAAAAAGAGAAAAATTTCTCTGTGTTGAAGATGAAATAAGAGTTTGCTTATCTCAAATACGCGCTAATATCCAAGAAATTACTCAAAAGCATCAAGTATCGCATTAGGACCATCATGTTTGTATGGAAAACATTTTTTTTTCCTGTCAAATATATGTTCTAATTATTTTAAACAATTAAAAGAAAATCAAACTTAGAGTTGTCTTTATTCTAAAGTACCCACAAATTAGTGTATTTAATTTAGTATATATCACTATAATTGTTTAATCAGGCGAGAGGTCAGACAGGTGTGCCGCAATTTTTTAGAAAATTGAATAGTGTGCCGTGAACACATAAAGGTTGAGAAACACTGATCTAGGGTATCAACAACTCAACAGACTCGCCAGCGAAGCCATCATCAAAGCAACAACTCCTTCGCGGTTGTATTCACCGATCTCCTTTAAAATTAATTTAGCCAATTTGAATGGCCAAGAAATCAGAAAAAAACATCTTAAAACATCTTTCACTTGAAAGGGTGAGCTAACGAATCAAAGGAGCAGAGAGAAATACTCGTCGCTGAATAGATAGATAGATAGATAGATAGATAGATAGATAGATAGATAGATAGATAGATAGATAGATAGATAGATAGATAGATAGATAGATAGATGCAGGCACCCAGGTAGGTTGGCTCGTTGGTTTGTAGATTATGCAGGTAGCTACAAACACAGGTAGATAGATGCCTAAGTGAGTAGGTAAGTAAGCAGGCAGTAGGTAGTTATCTAGGTAGCAGGCAGGCAGGTAGGTAGGTATAGAGAGCTGGTAGGGACGCAATTAGGCAGGTTAATTGATCGATTGATTGATATCTTGATTGCTTAATGCATTGACGTATTGACTGACTGACTAAATGAGTGTCTGATTGGTTGATTGATTGATCACTCACCTAAAGCGCCCGCCAGACCGTGAAATCCTTCTTTCCTCTCTTCCAGCCACCGTCCAACAAACTGGGCAAGGGACATAACGCTGCTATCTGGTCTGCAGAAGGTAATCACGTTTAGGAAGCACTGTCGGAATGGTCACAGCTGGAACGAAAAGAAAAAAGATATCATTTTTCTTTCAAATATTATATCATGGTGTATCATCAATACTCTTTAGATCCCAATGGAGCATAGGTCTTCAACAAATTCATGTTCACCTGGTCCATTAGCCATCAGCTCAAGATTTTTTCCATAACCTTTTCATCCCTGATTCCAGTTCTCTACGGCGTATCAGCATCATAATCCACATCAAATCAGTATCACCACCATCATCACCAGCCGTGATCTCCACAACGAAGGTTGGCTGTAATGGATCTCCAACGTCTTCTGTCTCTTGTCTTGATGGTACACTCCTTTTTTTTCCCTTTTCCATCTTTTGCGTTCGCTTCCGCAAATTATCGAGCGAAATCTCAGGTTCCCTGACATTGATTTTACGTGAGTATCCCTTTATCTCTTGTACAGAGACAGGTGTCCCTCGCCATTCAGGCAAATACTCGCCGATTTCGGAGGTACCCATTGCAGCTGGGTCGGCTCAGGAGCCGCCAGTCCCTGGTCGACGACACTCCTTCAAATGTCCTCGCCAGGTCTCGAGTGAATCCAGTCCAAATCCCGGTCGAAAAATCCTCAAATGCCGTCGCCCGGGTTTGATCCTGTATCACCCGGTCGCCAGAGCGGTGTTGTAACCACTACGCTAGCGCGGCTCCCATGGTACACTCTGATAGACTCTTTCCTGTCCATCTCTTGATGTTATCTTCCCACTTATAGCGATGTCTTCCTCTTGCACGTTTGCCTTCAACTCCTGCTTCGTATTTGGTCTTCAGTGTCCGGTGTTATGTCTTTTTACATGGCCAAAATATTTTAGCTGTCTAATTTTGATCTCCTTCATTAATTCTCTTGTCGTTCCTAGATTTTCTATGGCCTCTTTATTTGTTGTCATCTCTTTCCATAAGACGAGCCACATTGTCCATGTTTTCTTGTTTTTAGACGTTCCCGTTTGTCTATGTTTCTAGGCGTTCCAGCGTGACCATGTTTCTAGACGTGCCACATTGTCCATGTTTCTAGACGTGCCACATTGTCCATGTATCTAGACGTGCCCGAGTATCCCTGTATCTAAACGTGCCACACTGTCCATGTTTCTACACCATACAATATCATGGATACTTCCATCTGAGACATGTAAGGACCTCAAGCAGACCAGACTTTGCAGAAGGACTTGTCGTAGAGTAGTTGAAGGCCTATACTCCCCGGAGAGTTTAAAGGCGACGAATAAATAAAACGACTAAACCATGTGTCCACAACTGCGGGTGGCACCTGGAGGAAGCCACCGTTAAAGCACGTGCTCTGACATTTAAAGTCTATATATCTATTTGTGTTACATGGTGAGGTTGCCAGTCCTGTGGACATCCTCTTTTATGTCGCTTCTTGCGACATTCACCAATGCAGCCAGGAAACGAGAGATCAGATACGTTAGCAAAAGAGGGAGAAACACGTGAACAAAAAGAACAAACAATCACCTTCCAGGAAAAGAAGACCCTTATAAAGGCCATTAGGAAAGTCGACCAACAAAGAGACAATTATCACTATCTTGATCGAGCAAAACAGGTGATCCTGTTCCGTATTAGAAAAGAACATAACAGACTGAACAGTCACTTATACAGACTGAGATTGGTCCCATCACCCCTATGTACGTGTGGACAGGCAGCACAGGCAGCCGAACATATCCTGCAAGACTGCCACATGCTTTGTCAATTGCGGACTGAACATTGGTCCACAGAGACGCACATCCACAAAAAGCTGTTTGGGAGTCTTAAAGAACTTTCAAACACAGCAACATACATCCAGAGAACCGGACTTCTTGTGTAGACATTACTAAACAACAGCGAACGAGAACAGGAAGAAGAAGAAGAAGACCAATGCAGCTACGCCCCTTTGTTACGCCTCTTTTTGTACACCGCGATGCGTTCATGATTTTGAAACGTCGCGGTACTCAAATAGAGCGCCGCTGTATTAAAATGACGTCATATTAAACAATTACGTAGAGGCGCGTGCAGAGCAGACGTAACACATCGCGGTGTGCAAAAAAATGCGTAACACCCTTGTAAGAAGAATGCACTAAAGCATTCGTGCGCTCTCACAGTGAAAGTCTCTGTAGCAATATTTTTTATATGAGAAGATTGCCAGCCATAAGCACAACCTCACATTAAAAAGTAAAGGTAGGTCCAGAGCAGACACTGCGACTAGAGGAGGGAAATGTTAGAGACTCCACCATACTAAGTCCAGATTTTGTTTATGAGGTCCGTGACCAGTTCCCTTCCTCCTTGCCTTTGTCTTCCCTAACTCAAGAGCAGAGTCAGGTACCCATTTAGAGCTGGGTAGACTGAAGCATGATGCTGTCAGGTTTCCATCCTGCGAGAGGAAAGTTCTCTAACCTGATACTAGTTAAAAGATTCGACATACTTGTGGAAGAGGCGGCATTCAAGTATTTGGCACTCGGTGCGGATAAAAGACAACAGGATGAACGACAGAAATGAATAAACAAAACAAAAAATATATATATATATACACTCTGAAATTAATCTCGAAATTATCTTACAACGCCAACAGTAGTAACAAAGCAACGTCAGCAGAAAGGATTAACACAACACAGTAGATAAAATACATAAATAAACCCGAAACCAATATTAAATTAACGCCGGTATAGACACAAGTACAGTTCTGAACAACACAACAAACTGAACTATTAACCAGGAAGTAAAAACACCATCGTGAGGAATAATACATTACACAATGTATAATAAACAATATCTAGAAAATAGCACACTAAATTTAAAAAAGTCCTGATATAACCAACAGTTCCATGTATATGGTAAATGGTTGAAAGGCGCGTGCTACCCAAAAAGATAGGAGCAAACATCTTTTAAAAAAAAAATATCTTTGGAACAGCCCCCCCCCCCCCCCCCCCCTTACCAAAAAGAAACACACTTGCAAGTATATTTTTAACAGTAACTAGTTTCACAATAGTGTATGATGGTCTCCCCTTCCTGGCTGTAACCTGATGAGGACCGCCCTCTCGTACCCCCCCCCCACCCCCCCCACCCCCATCTTAGTACGCCACTGACTTGTGGGAGCGGGAATTATATTCTTACTGTGTCTGCTCAGAGATCTCTGGGAACTACCACGTGACCTATCGCTATTTCATTAAATTAAAATATTTGTACCTACAGTACACTTGGTCACCAACGGTACTACTCACCTCACCTCATTAAAAAATTTTTAAAAATTCACACCAGTAGCAATCTATTTCAATGGCCCTGCATACCATGGGGCTATATTTAGGTCACAGAAATCAGATCCTGGTCCTCAGATACCAGCAGTTAGTTCCACCTTGAACAACGCCTCATCCACCTTAAGCCCAACGGTTTGAACACCCAGCATTATTTTATCTTAGGCGACCCTTTCTACTTGGTGGTATTTCTAGAGCTGAGCTCTTTCGCCCTTTCTTTTCCTCGTGACTGGCCTCACCTCTTGTCTTGCCAGCAGTGATTTCCTTGTCTCTCAGTTTCTCTCCTTTTTAAAATGTATCTCTCTCTCTCTCTCTCTCTCTATCTCTCTCTATCTCTCTATCTATCTATCTCTCTCTCTCTCTCTCTCTCTCTCTCTCTCTCTCTCTCTCTTTTTCCCTTTATCTCTTTTATTTTGTTAATTGTATTTTCTCTCTCTAAATTTTTTATTTTTTTATTTTTCCATCTCCTTTTTTTCTCGTTTTTTTCTTTTCCCTCATTTAACTTTTAGGTTTTTTTTCGTACTTAGTATTTTTCTCTACTTCCGGTAGCCGCGGCTGTCGTTTTGGTCCAGCTATGAGATTCCAATCAGAAGTGCTAGCTATTACTTTTCATATTTTTTTTTACTTAGTTCTCATCTTTTTCCTTTCTGTATTTTGTTCGTTTGTCCCTGAGGAAGGCCTTGTGACCGCAACGAGGTTTTTTCTAGTCTTTTTGTCCTAGTAAGATGTACTTCCACCATAAGCCCATACATGCATACACCAGATATGAACCAACTAAGAATGAGAAATCAGTCATGGACTATGCCATTGTTTAGGGAGAGCTCATTCAAGTATGTAGGGTATGCTAGAGTCTGGAGAAGGCCAGAGATTGGAAGTGATCACTACCTGCTGACGATTAAAACAACAACTGAAAGAGTTGTTCTGAATAGGCATTGCCCATAAGGAAGGGAAACCCGAGGCCTGTAAACAGTAAATAAATATTAGACAAACGTGATTGTGTAGACAGTGTCCTGTCTCGATTTATTATGAAGGTAACAGGTCTGAATATACCTAAAGAGAGATGGAGTAGTCTCTTAGTTGATTTTTTGACTGGGGACTCGCTCCAATGCTTCATGAATCTTGATGAAAAGAGCCGAAAAACGATTTTGATGTCGTAAAAGAAACACTTCTCAGACGTTTCCAGTTAAGTCAATCTGGATTTAGAGATCGTTTCCATACGGCTAAGCCAAGTAAGGAAGCTGACTGTGGTGAATTTATTGCATCCATTAAACATTTTTTAAGCAGATGGATAGATTATCAGGTATTCAGAAAATCACGCCAAAAAAAAAATAATAATAAAGCAAGAGAGATGTACCTATTATTTTGATGTTTGTTTCATATACATTAGTTGGGCATGTGTGAAGAAACAGCAATTTAAACATAGGAAGTGACTTTCCAATCACCCTATGTTTTTACAGAGTTCTCACCTGGAAAATAATGCGAGCGTAAATCCTGGCTTTGGCAGAGTCCGTCTGTCAACGTTACAATGTATTAGCTCGTTTGGTGTTGCTAGTGTCAGAAAGTGCGATAAACTTTAATATCTCCGCCCTATGCCAAATGTGTTCTTTATTCCACTTGATTCCTTAAACTTAATCACGATTGACCAATCAAGAACTTTGCATAAAGTTGACTTTAGTTCAATCCTCGTTCCGGGAATTATCAATAATTGTCCTTTTTTTTTTTTAACAGAAGTGAAATTAATTTCTGCTAGAAGAAAAAAATGAACACTGCAAGGAAAGAATATCAATGGGGCCATCCATAAAAGACGTCCACAACATTCTGGCAGTTTTTGACTCTCCCTTCCCCCATGTTCACCTCTGAGCACTTTTGATTGACCCCCCCCCCCCTGTGAACGTCCACTCCACATGGTCTTGATTAAACATATAAGCTTATATTTTTAATCAGCTACCTATACTTAAAAATCTAATTATGAAATCACAATAATTGTGATGTAGGTTCCCAGAGAGTTAATATACTAAGGTTGTTTGTTCCAGAGAACAGGAGCATAGAAGTTAAAACCTCTTTGTATTAGAGATTTTGAGTCTAGAAGGGTTGGAAGGTCTGACAAGAGGGACAAAATCTGAAGAACGTTTATTTGGGTTTAGCTGGACAGTAAGAAGCTTTTGAAGATAAGAGGGTTTGTTACTGTAGATAGATTTGTATGTGAGTGAGAGTTGCCATGTGGTTTGTGAATCGGACGTCCACTTTCAGCTTAAATACCCCCCTCCCCCCATGTCCACTTTTTACATACCCCTCCCTCCCCCCTCTCACGTGGACGTCTTTTATGGATAGCCCCAATTCTCGAAAATTTCATGAAATTAATATAAAATTAATTGAGGAACCCTGCTGACAGCTTTACAAGGCAGTCCTTTGTTTTGGAATTTCCAGGACAAGATAAGGAGAAGGCCACAGAACTCATGTAGAAGGATATGTAAGACAGACACGAAATGGTGCAACAGAAGAGAACAAGTGGTAATCTTCAGACTCCGCACTGGCCACAACAGATTGAGATACCGTCTATTCAACAAGCTAAAGATAGGAACTACCGATCAGTGTAACTGTGGCACTGATAAAATGACTGCTGAACATCTGCTTCAAAGATGCCCAACATATGCGGAACATAGCTGACCACTGCTTTATTTGAACATTTTCAAGTTGACGTCTGAGAGTTTACGAAGTCATGACGTCATGAAGTGGATGAAGAAGACCATGGGCTGATGACACGTGACAGGAAGTCTTGAAATAAGATTACTGAAAACCTGAGCTCATAACGGAATACGGTGATACAATTAATCTAAAATGTATCACATATTCACAAAATAATTTTAGTGAGAACAGCCAACGTTTTCAAAACGATGTGAAAAAAAAAAAACGCATTCACAACGGAAATACGAAATTCACTACTTTATGGTTGCGACTGTCACTCTCTCCTTTTAGAAATACAAAAATAATCCATTCATGAAATCCTACATGGAATTATAAATATGGCGTGGTATTTATATACACAAAAGAAAATATAGACAAATCAAAGGTGTATAAAGATTAGCAGATTTAAGACACTGCGAAGGAAATGTAGCGTATGTTATGACACGAATGCTAATTCGAGTTCTAACTGTTTAAATAAACACGATGGTGGCAATACACTCTAGCAAGCAAAAACTTAACGAAGCAAAACAAAGACGGTACGACTTGTTAGCGTGGGGGGAAATTGCGCGCGCAGTGTGAGGTAATGTCTGGTGTCTAATGACTTTTCGCGTGATTCGCAGTCCAGAGTTTACCAGCACGCGCTAGCAAGGCAAATACCAATGGCTGTTTTGCCGAAGTTTTGCCCGTAAGTCTTCAGTTATGCTTTCAAAGTTCAAAATCCGAAATCAGTGGCGCGCTAAGTGGGTGTACAAGGGGGCGACCCACTCCAAGTGACAGCCAGAAGAGGGGCGCCATAACACACTAATATGACAGTTTAAAAAAAAAGAGGGTAAAGTTGTCCTATAGCAGAAACTGGCGTAGGGGAGAGAATTGTTAGAGACTACACTATACTAAGCTGAGCTTTTAATGAGGTGTGGTAACTAGTTCCATACCTCGCTACCTTTGTCTTCCCTGACACAACAACAGAGTCGGGTACCCATTTACACTTGGGTAGACAGGGGCGTAAAGCCACCAGGTTTTCAATCCTAAAACCCGGTAATTGCGCCTTAAGAGGGAAGGGCCCTAACCAGTGGCGTGCCGAGAGTTTTTAGCAGCCAGGGCGAACCAGGAAAAATTGCGCCACGGTGACCGCCAGATTAAATACATGCTCATTTTGTAGACAAATCAAAAGGAAGTTTAAAAGACTATATCAAGCACTGTCGTGAATTTAGAATTATCTTAAGAACAACAGTATGAAATATTGGAAAAAATGAAATGTAACAATTAAACAAGACATTTTTAATAAAGCTTTTTAATAATAACAAAAACATTACACTGCAGGTATCTTTTTTTTTTATAATACAGATTGATCTTTCGCACCTTCATTCCTGTAAACTGATCAATTATGTTATCAAAATCAATGTTCTCAAGAGTTTCTCTTTCGATACGAAGAAGCGCCAGATTACTCTGACGTTCCTGTCCCATTTCCGCTAGTAAATACGAAAGAATTTGCTTTAGTTTGCTCTCTCTCTCTCTCTCTCTCTCTCTCTCTCTCTCTATATATATATATATATATATATATATATATATATATATATATATATATATATATATATATATATATATATATCTTCTTCTTCTTCTTCTTCTTCCGTCCTTAGCCAAAGACCGACCAAGCAGTCAGAGGCCATCACGCCTTGTGGCGTCTTAAGGGCAACAGCAGATTGATTTTCTCTGTTGTAGTTTCCCATCACGCCTAGCGGCGTCTTTAGGGCAACAACAAATAGATCCATCTGCCGCTGTTTCCGTAATCGGTGCGACAAGCCAACGGGTGATCAGCCCATTGGGTATATATATATATATATATATATATATATATATATATATATATATATATATATATATATATATATATATATATATATATATATATATATATATATATATATATATATACACACACGAATATATATACTGTATATATAAACGTTCACAACTGGATACTGAAGTAGAAATGGTTAGCAGAATTTACGGTGCTATGTGTACATTTGGGAATGTATCATTTCCGTAAGTGTCGTGGATGAATTATCAGATAGGTATAGATGTTTATAGCCCTGTCTGAGCAGAGGTGATAGTGATGACAATGTGAAAGTAAGGGGTAAGATATAGTTTTTATCACGAGGGTAATCGTGTAAGAGAACGGACAGTCTCTGGATAGAATAATTTATCTAATCCAGCCTATCTGGACGACGATATTCAAACCAGACGCACTTTCTCTCCTTGTACGAACATACAAGTTACACTGCACTCACATGCACACAATTCTGTGACAAATACGCACGAACGTGAAAACAAACTATGGATAACATATAATGCTTAGGGGTTGACCGACACGATAACTAAAGGTTTAATAAAGTTTATTATTAATAGAAAATCACAACATAAATCATATGCATCAATAGATCATTGTTTACAGACAAAATGAAAATTAAACAAATAGGTTCTCCCCTCTGGTAAAGGAAAAGAAAGGACGATCCCCACAGAGGTTAATTTACCCAAAAGATCAAAAGTAACAATAAGGGATGAAATAGTCAGTATGGGAAAAGAATAGGTTCCTAATGTAATCTATCCCGTGACTAATCAGATTCTTCTTCTTCTTCCATCCTTAGCCACCAACCGGCAAAGCAGTATGTGGCCAGTACGCCTAGTGGCGTCTTAGGGCAACAACAAATTGATCAATCTATCGCTGTTTCCACCACGCCTAGTGGCGTCTTTGTGGAACAGAAACAGACCAAACAATCTATCGTTGTTTCCGTAATCAGATTGGTTGGCAAGCAGGTGATCAGCCCACTGTGCAAAGTTTTTACGGGATGGGGTAAACAGCCCCATGCCCAACCCTCCTTAGTCGCTTTTTACGACATGCGTGGTAGGGTGCAGTGTTACTATTCTTTGCTCCCCTTTCGGGCCCCGGCAACACACGGGTGACTAATCAGATTATTGAGATTTAAAAAAAAGAAAGAAGAAACCATATAAATATATGATGTTAACAAAAGACATAAGTTTCTTTCTCTGTTCATTCAATTCACATACACGCAGTGGCCACTTTCAGACTATGCTTACCCCAGTAGTTGTCGCAGGCATTCTAAGGAAATACACTAATAAGTAATAATACTATTAAGTGTCAAATTTTAGTTTTGCCAAATCCAGCCCCAGACTCTCGTAGTTGCTGACTGCAAATTTCACCGGAGTCGCTAGAGTTGGTGTTTTAATTTGTCCTGGATACAATAAGTTATCTATGCCTTCAGTTGGTTGGAGTAAGGTTCATGCGTGGTGATCGCCGATGTAGGATAAATAGAACATATACAGTTCCTAGGTTGTTTAGCCTCAGGTGGCTGAAACGCTAGGTTAAATTACACAAATGTTGCTGACAATATATTCCGCCACAGCTGGCTGATGAGATTGATATAAATAAATCTTGTAATAGTTCTGGTCCAGTTAATATTATAATTTAATGTTTCTATTCTTTTTTCTCTCTTGAAAATGAGGAAAATTGGACCGCACAGGTCACAGCAAGAAGCTCATCAATATTAAATATTCTTTGATGCTTATAATATTATAAGTTCGTATGATCATAAGTTCAAATGGCCATAAGAAAAGCCGCTAGTAATCAGGTTTTGACCAGCCTATATAAAAGAGAATATAAACATTTAACCAAATTATCAATATCATATCTAACACGTATTAAAATAGGATCTCTTCGCCATTCTGTTATAAATTAGATTTAAAACACACGTGTCTAGCTTATCCTATCGTTCTTTTTTTTAACGCGTGATATGAACGCTAGTCATTTATAAAATTACATAAAATGGATAGACGTAATTAATATATACCGTCAGTAGACAGTTATTTAATGTATGTACTAGTCAATTTAAAACATCTCTTACTGGGAAATAGCGAGTAATTAAATTTACTTTACGGCTGGAAAATTTAGCTATAAGTTATTTAATTAGCACAGAAAATCTCAGTGAAATATAATGAAAACTTTAAACACACTAAATCAATTTAAAGCTAGTATATAAATTACCCCAATCAGAAAAATGAAACACTTCACGAAAATCTAATAATTTTCACTCTGTACGAGAAATCTTAAGATAACGAGCTAGTGAATTCAGATAGATTTCTGGGCAGCTGATCATGGCTATCGGAGAGACACGGTATATATTGATAAATTCCGTTCCATCATTCTTAAATACTGCTAGACCCGAGCCAATTTGCCGTTCGATTCTTTAATCAAAAGTAATTTTACCACCTCTTCCGCATCTGTCTCTCTGGCTTGACTTTCATCATCTCCGCCTTGCCGAATATCAGCTACGCAATTACTTCCCTTGAAAGTTTTACAATCCAAGGTCCGTCTCAGACTGAATATCGTGTGTTCCCCTGATCAAAGAATCTATTATGCCATGCTCCGTGCTTCGCTCTCTGTTTCACATAGGGATTAATTGCCAGATGGCTCACGTGTTAATTGCACTGGTGAATCCTTCGTTCATGTAGCAAAACATATAAACTAGATGGGGAGGGGCAAAAGTGGATGATTACTGCTGCACTATTTCCATCTGTGACAGTAAGACACCACGAATGAAAATATTCCCAAATGTCGCGAGGTGTTTTGAGGAGATAGAACAGCTTGAATGGAATGGAAGAATAAAGATAATAATGTCTTATTGATAGCTTCCGAGTTTGAAGAAACTGCCTCTCCTCGGGAAATAGTGTACTAGAAATTTACTTAAAAGAGAATTCTGGTACCTAAACAGGATATTTTCTGGACGATAAATTCTTCCTCAGGAATCCTACAAAAGGACTGTGTAAAGCACATAAGGTTGAGAAAGAGATTTGGTGTCCAGCCACATTTAAAATATCCCGACCCAATAGAAGTTAATTGAATTTTGGCTGAGCCCCCAGGGTGTAGATTTATATTTAAATAAAATACAACCCGATAAAGTTAACAAGAAAAATAACAACAGACGCTGTTATGTAAAGTTGAATAAAAGGGTATAGAATCTTACATTTCTTATTATACATATAATATGAAAAAAAAAGTTTAGCTCTACTGTTTATTAAAAAAAAACAACTAGTGTTGTCATCATATGGACAGTAGATCTCTTTTAGGGTAGTTTTGCTGGTAGGTGTTAATACTCATCTCCTCAAGGTCTGTAGTAGCTGCAGAGATGATTTGTGTTCGGACTCTCTTGGTTTTGTATGCTCCAGCACTGTGGTCTCATAAACAGTTCTATGGGTTCAGAGGGTGTCAGAGTTTGCTTCCCTGGACTCAGTGCACATCACAGATAAGGATAGGGTAAGTCACCTCTGCTGAATACCTCTTCTGCTTATGGTATGTGTGGTATGGTTACTGGGTGATAGGATATGGTTGGGTATGATAACCTATTTGATAGGGTATGGTGGGTAAGGGTAATCTTTGTTACCATGGACTCGTACCCTGGACCTGGTTTAGGTATCTGGTAACCGTAACCTGGGTGGATTCGCTCAACTGAATTCTCTATGAATATTTTGCAACAGTAATGCCCACTTTGGGCCCATATACGCTTCTACTTCGAGCGATGGTTAGCGTTCTAGTGCTTAAAATTCCCTCCCAATTCCAGGATGAAGTTCCCGGGCAGGGGTGGGCTGTGGTATTGGTGCAAATTCATCTATTTTGGTCCCAGGAGTATCAAGTTAACTTCATTAAACTCGAAATAGTATCCACTGTGTACGTGTTTTTACATGCGTTCCCTTCGTGAACCCAACACAGGTCAACTTCCGGACGTTGCACTGTGTTTTTTCCTTCGACTTTCGCTGGTGGGGGAATAATTTATTACCTTTTGGCCGTGTGAATCCTGAGGCTAGCGAATACTGTGAAATCTAAAACTAGAGAGAGACTTTTGGTTTCTTGTCAAATGATAGGAGAAATTTGTAGAGGGATAAAATAATAGACATAAGACAAAGTCGGGGAGAGTCGTTTCCCGACACCAAACCAGTTGTTGGAACAGAATCAGTTCGCGATCTCAGTAGCATCCTGCAATCGCATATCTTCAAAAACAACACCTTGCCATCAATGTCTGTGTCATAAAGGCTTGCCATGTCATTAAACTCCTGATGGATCTCGTCAGCATTATCTGTATTAAAATAAATTATCAGTGTTGAGACGGAATTCAAATTTTGTGTTTATATTCTTCAGTCGAAACATCTTGACATTTCCTGTTGAAGTCTGTCTACGACACCTTATCTTTTGTTGTAAGTGTAATGTCTTGTGTTAGTTCACCGGACACCACTCGTCGCCGTCTTATTCGACCTTTCAGCTTTGATTCCCCCATTTTTTCACATATGGTCTTCGCATTCCGATCTGCCTTTTCGCAAACATTGTCATGGGTAATGTTCAATTCTCTTTCGAGAGACTCCAAAAAAAGTGCCGCATCTTTGATGCTCATTGATGGACCTTCTAAACGTATTCAATATATCTATATATTGTCCAGATTACACTCACTTTGGTGTTGTGTTGAATAATGTTTAAGAAGTTTGATGTTATTTAAAATGTAATGCTATCAGGTTGGTGCTTCTCTGCTAGGGTAAAGGGCAGAATCGTTGCCGAACATAGCGGGGCGTACAAGATAACAACTTCCAACATGAGAATGGCGGTAGAGGCAGCTACTGCAGCCTTAAGGTGGATAACTGAAGCTTCATTTACAAAGGCAGTCATTGTGTCAGACTCTCAGTCCATGCTTCGAAATGTTCAAGATTAAGTCTGTTGGAATTGGGTACCAGAGCAACTCTGGGAAGGTTAAGGTGGCCGGCGTGATGTTGACCACATCCGCCCAAGTGTGCCGATGGTCGAGAAAATATGCCTTTTTCACCATATTCCCAATATGCCTCAATTCTCGTGAAACGGGATCCTTTACCTTTTTTTCTATCACGTTACAGCTAGATATTATCAAACTTTCATCTAGCACACACGCACCAAGTGCCGTTGCTCCCTACGACGCCAACTCAGATTGGACTGTCTTTAAACTCAAACACTTTTCAGTTTCAATCATTCTTTTAACATTTTAATTAAATCAAAAAATTGTTTCGTACCTTCCCCCCCCCCCCCCCCCCCTTTTTTTGTTGTTGTTGTTATTTTATAAGATGGTGCCATATGCGGCAGCGTTGCTCAATAGCCGGCCCTACGTATCGAATACCAAATACTTTAAGTACGCCTCTGCCGTCATTAGCTTCAGCTCCGGGTGCCAGAAGTGAGACAGACGCTGGCGAAACTTCATTAACGCGTGGAAGTTCCGCCAGACAGTCTCTAATTACGTTTGTCATTATCAAGTTTGTGCCCTCCTCCATGAGACTTCAGAATCTCAAGTATCCATAGCAACCTTCTATTAATCCTTATAATTCTTCTGTTCATCTTAAGTATTTTTCTATTCATCTGTGGCGGGTCGTGTCCTTTGACCTGCAGTAGTGGTGCAATAATGGCCAAAACTACAGTAAGGGAATGAGTTTTTACAAAGGTCTCAGACTTTGCTCAAGATTACTCTTGGCGGAGATACAAATGGAAGAATGGTGCTTCTATTGCAGGGAATCTCACAGGGATTTTAGAACGGTGAGTATAACAATCTACCTCTACACCTCACGGTAGAAGGGGAACGACTAAGTAAGTAAGTAAGTAAGTAAGAGTATGACAACTGAGTCGTCTAAATTTGTTATAATCTTTGTAATTTTCGCCCTCTTCTTGTGAGAAATATTAGTTTTTACTCTTATTTCATGAATCCCCAACTGAAGATGATTCAGCAAAATATTGATTGTATGTTTAGCTCCATATATTGTATTTTTTTTTATGATTCATACTGGTGAATACATCACATTCATCCAATAATTGATAGAATCAACTCTAGATTATTATTTACATAAATACAAGAGGTTTAATAAAGGAATTTTTGATTTAAGAGAGTTAAAAATGAATAAAATTGATTTAGTACAGAAAAAAATAATTTATTATCATAGAATGGGATTTTGAAATGGTTGTGGTGAACTTCTAAATACAATATCTAAATTAGAATATAACAGCATAGTGCATAAAGTCAAAGATAAGATAGTACTACAAATTTTTGGCGAGAATAGTAGTCGTCGCCTACGCCTTCAGCGTATTATTTGATAACGCTTTGGCCGAACCAAAAAGGGTACCCTATTTTTCAAATTCGTCCTTGAGACAAACGTACCACTTTTCCAAGTTCAAAAGAAGTATTTGCCTAAAATACATTGTAGAAGGGAGGGGCACGGAGAGATAAACCAACGCAAATCGCGTCTCACATTGTTTCTAAAAAATAAAACCAAAAATGTGGACACTACGGTCATGAAAACACGCTTAGCTCTTGTTGCGAATGACGTAATTCTCGTGTATTACGAGAGACTCTCGTATTTAGCTTGAAAGTACATGGAAAATGAATTGAACAGGAGGTAGTTTAAAAATAAACAACTAACATAGAAAAAAAAGATGGAATTTTGAACCAAGCCACTTAGCCCTATAAAAATCATATATTCGTGTGCCTGAAGACTTGCTGACTAAGAATATATTGTTAGTTATCTAAATAGTCCATTAAATAATCAAATATTGGTAATAATACATAGAGAATCGGAGATACTGTCAGGTCAAGTCATGTCTGCTTAGATTGGATAGCATATTTTTGGGGGAAAAAATTAGGTGAAAGAAAGGCTAAGATAGTACGATGAAAGGGATTGGATGAAATTTAAAGGAAGCCGAAATATTATTAGCTAATCTAAATAAACAAATCTAGTTGGTAAGAGTAACACATAGAGGTTTGAGATATTTTTTTTTTAAATAAAGTTTCATTCAACAAAAGAGATGCTTGGTCTCATTGGCCAAAGCCTTTTTACTTTAACGAAATAGTAGGCTGCTCGCTGCCATTTTATCAAAATATTCTGAGGAACAAGCAGCGATGAGCAGACTTGTGCTTTGTTTTAAACTAAATAACAACAGAAAGCAGTCTGAACAGAGGCAGTGATGAAAGTGTGCCATATTCTATTGCCTAATTCATCGTTACTTGTTTATATTTCCTTGATGTGTGGTAAGATTGATTTTATTGACTTTTTAATTAAAAAAGGGTTGTGTGTAAGAAAAGGCCATGTAGAAGATTGTAATTAAATGGTTCCATGGCAGACTTAGGCATAGCCTAGATGTTGATCCATCATATATGGGACTATCTAAGAAGTTTAAAACTACAGGACTATATATATGATGGTCATACAGGAACATTACACCTATCTTATTGCATGGAAAAGATTACTGCAGGAATGACAGAGGCGTAGCATCCATTAGGGAAGAAAAAAAGAAAACTGGTAAAATTTGTTCCATCAAACTAAAGTGGAGAAGCAGAGTTGTCAGAGAGAGCTGACCATGTTTTTTTGTATTGAATGTATGTTTACATGTAAATTAGGAGGAATTAGTTTGATATTAAGACAGAACCATAACTTGCATCGACAGGGGTTCCTGCTGGCACTTGTCTGGTGCTGGTACTCGATGATAGAGAAATTCAGCACTATTTCTAAGAGTCTCTGGTACCTGCTGGTATTAGAGAAGTTCAAGACCAGAGGAGACTGAAGTGTTTGGCCCAATTACAACTGCTGTGATTCCAGGATCCAGATAAGTGCAATATCTGGCCTGGGACAACTTATCACGAATAAAGAAAAATCTCCTGTATAGACAAAAACGTTCCTCCAAAAGACTAACATAAACAATCCTGGTGAAACAAAAGAACATTGGGATGATGATAATCTCCAACCTGCCTTCTATTACCAGTAGTAAATAGAGTAATTAACATCAACTTGAAAATTTGTAACAATGTACTATGGACATATTGTCTGTTGTATGTAAATATCTTTATATATATTTGTAAATATATCTATCCATCTAAATTGATTCTCATTGAACTGTAGTCCTGACCAAAACAACTTTAGGCTCAGGACCAATAAAGTTTAACAGAAGAAATTTTAAATATAAAATTTAACAGCTGGAGTTAGTTGAGTTTATCATAGTAATTAGTATATGTTTGTATATGTTTTGTATTGAGATTCTTTAACAACACTCTTACAATACCCTAGACACTTTATGTAGCTTTCAGTCACGCTAGTCAATAAAGAATATAACTTAGAGTGAGATCGTAGGGTGGTAACAAGAAAGGTACTCTGTAACACAGTTGTCCATTGTTTACCTCAGAGACCTTCACAGTTGATCTCACTCAAGTACAACTATACACACACCATTCTTCTTAACATCTAAACTCACCACAATGGTGGATTGGAAAAAATAAAGTCAATCCAAAAGTTGAGCTAGTACTGAGTACTTAGCTTTCAATGTGACGTCACAGCTGGTTCCCAGTGGAGTTTTGAGTGTTCCTTCTCTTCAGGGGTCGAATTGTTGTGGCAGCAGAACGTCCTTTGCACAGCTGGGGTAACTGCTCAGATAGCTTTGTCCAGTAACCTAAAAAACCGTCTGTTGTAGATGTCTAGCGTTGACTTCTGGCAACTGGTACCAAAAACTGAGAGGAAACAAATACCTCTTTTAAGTCTCATGTCTCCGGATGCAAACATCAGAAGACTTTCGCTTCAATCTACCATTTCTTCTTCATCAGAATTTTGCCCGGTACCCCTGAGCATTAAATCTCAACTCATCGAGTTAGATGAAAGTGCTTTAGGAGAGCGGAAGTTTGCACGTTAATTCTGTACATAAATACATAGAAAACTTACTTTAAAAGGTGGGCATAATAAATATATGCACCATGATGTTATCATCATCTACTCCCTGCTCCCTATGGAGCCTGGGGCTAACTCTGTTGCTGGTGCCTTGTGAGGAAACCTGCATGAAGCAGTCGATAGCTCTTACAGTGGGGGTTTACGTAGCAAGTTATTTTATGTGATGTGCAACTGTACATCCATGTACATCTATGTACATCCACAAGTAATTTATGCATGTCAAATGAAAATATAAAATGTACTTGTTACATCTTACCCTGATATATTGGGTGAATTATAATGATATATAATGACTTTGTTGCACAAGATGGCCGTAGTAAGTACTGCAGCTGTTTAAGATGCAGACATCTGTCTGTGAGTTAGGTTCCTAATTGTTGACACGTGAGGAAGGTTCCTCGGACTTGGGGCGCTAAGTATTAAACTAATGTTTACTATTTTTTTCTTATTTTAAGAGGTACTCCTGGTTCTTTCGTCTGTCCTCTAATCGAATTCTTAGTATTACTCCTTATCCTGGCTGTCTGTGATCTCCTGATTGAGGTAAGGAAATGCAGTGGGAAAATAATCAAACTAAGTTAGGTTCTAGGTTTTTATGTCTGCCCATGCACAAATATCACTTTGTGAGATTCTGTTGGGGGACACCCAATAATAATTTTAGTAAGTTTAATTTCAAATCTGTATTACCCCCCCCCCCCCCCCCCGAGGTAAGGTGTGTGATATTCAGTAGAGGTTACCCCCCCCCCCCCCAACCACTCATCTGAACATTATTATTTGACCATACAAGGTATTGCCCCTCTGCGTGTCATTTTATCAAAATCATTATGTCACCGACCTGTCCTTGATTGTTACTTCCGATAAATCTCTTCCAAAGTTGTTATAATCCCAAAGTTGTTTATTACAACCAGCCAACTGCCTGAAGCGTTTATATCATTTCCTCGTGTCTCAATACTCAAGATTGTTAATTCACGATAATTTAAGGATGGGCTGTGTTTTTGCACGTCGCTTCCATGACACAAGCCAAAGTCCACGCGTAAATACGAACGATATCTCTCTTGCTTTCATTAATTTTGTTTGACGAACGTCTCTATTGTTTGTTTCTCTGAATAATCGTTGACGTTTCATTCATAGGTCGATAGTTCGTTGATCGGATTCTGTCTCTTGGTATGATTACTTTTGTCAATTTATTTGAAGACTATCAGCATTCATGAATCGTCTTCCGAAGGATTTCTTGAGAGTACGTCGGCCACGATGTTTTCCGTACCCGATATGTATTCAATGGTGAATTCGAAGGGTTGTAGGAGGATAGCAAACCTCGTAAGTTTCGGGCTTTTGTGATTAGAGCGACGTAACGATGCCACCGCCTTCTGATCTGTTTGGATCACGAAGGGAGCACCCAGTAGGAACTTTTCCAGTTTATTAATTGCCCAAACGACAGCCAACAACTCTTTATCCACAGTCGAATATTTGGTTTCTGGCGTCTTGAGTTTGCGTGAGATATAAAGAGTCGGATGTAGTATATCGTCGTGACATTGGAGCAGACAAGCGCCAATCCCGTAATTACTAGCATCTGTACGGAGGATAAACTTTTTAGAAGCATCAGGTAGTCTCAAAATAGGTGTGTGTGAAAAAAGTGTCAATATTTTATGAAATGTTTTGTCGCATTCGTCAGTCCATGTCACCTTCAACGGCATGTCTTTTTTTTAGCAATGATAACAAGACAGCCGTGATGGATGACAAATTAGGTACAAATCTGCTGTAGTATTCGACTAACCCTAATAAACTCCTAACCTGCTTCTTCGTTTGAGGAACTGATAAGTTTAACATTTTGGAAACCGTACTAGGAACCGTTTGAATACGTCCCGCTCCAAGAATATGTCCCAAGAAGGTTATCTCCTGAAACGCAATTTGTATTTTCGTAGGTTTAGCGGTTAAGTGATTATCCCTTAGTATTTCTAAAACACATCTAAGCCCCGAAAAATGTTCCTCAAATGACGAACTAAATAAGCATATGTCGTCAATGTGTGTAATGATGCCTGGTCTACCTGATAAAATATTTCGCATCATACGAATAAAGGTAGCTGGAGCGTTCACAAGCCCAAAAGGCATCACATTCCACTGGTAAAGACCTTGTGGAGTGGAAAACGCTGTGTAATATTTAGCTTTTTCGGTTAATGGTATCTGCCAGTAACCTTTAGTTAAGTCTATCTTATTGAACATTGTTGCGTTGGATAGACGAGGAAGTAAATCGTCGAGAAGTGGATGTGGTTCGCTATCAACTACGGTTTGTGCATTTAATTTCCTATAGTCAACGCATAACCTAATGTTGTTGTCCTTCTTTCGGACAATGACTAATGGAGACGAAAATGGTGAGGTACTAGTCTCGATAATACCTAAAGACAAGTAAGATAATATAAATTTAAATGTAGATAGATTTAAAGATTTAAGTTTGTAAGGAAGATAAATTTAAATGTAGATAGATTTAAAGATTTAAGTTTGTAAGGAAGAAAACATTTTTCTTCTTGAAATGGGGATAGACCGTCGTATAGAAAATAGACAAGTGAGTTGTCATTGATGTCTGGAAACGAAAGTTGTAAATGTATAGGACGCTTATAGAATTCCTAAGAAATGTCATTAGCAATATTAAAGAGTGCTATCTGAATGTGCTGAATCGTCTCAGAATGCGGCATAATGCGTATGCGTATGTCAGTGGTAGAATGAAACAATATTGTCTCATGCATAGTGCAATGAGCACCAGACATTGTATTGAAAAGAAATAGGAAAAAGATAATCCCTAACATTTTCCTAAGAAAGTGTGTGTATGTGGAAATTGTGAAGTCTCTAACCACGATAGTGGATGTCAAAACAATTGACATTAGTACGCCTGTGAACATAGGCCATAAATATAAAAAGAAAAATCTGTGTAAGTTAGGAGTCATACTAGATACGTATCTGCGTATCGGTGCATCATAAGATGTACGCACAACAGTGTCAACCTTAGTGACAGTGGATGTGCATGTAGTAAAAATGTTACTATTAGCTGGTATCACACTCATGACATCATCATTATTATCATTAAGTGGGATAGTGTCATCATCCTCATCCATTTCCTGAATGGTGCAGAGACAAAAATTGGAACATGCAGTTCCACATGACTTGAATTTGTTGGCACGCAATCGAGCCATATCAATGACCGAGTCATTAGTGCAATAGTGTCGCCGTTCCCAATCCTCAATTTCCTTACTTACTTACTTAGTCGTTCCTCTTCTACCGTGAGGTGTAGAGGTTTGGAAGAGAGAGCGCCAGACTATTCTATCAGCTGTCTTCTTCCTGGCCTGGTTCCATTCTAGTCCTCGGTCCTTCAAAGATTGTCTAATGTTGTCCTCCCAGCGGACTCTGGGTCGTCCTGGAGGTCTGGATCCCTGGCTCTTTGTTTCCCATGCTTGTCGTGGTAGCCGATCTTCTCCCATTCTGCAGACATGGCCAAACCATCTTAGTTGGGACTGTTCTATTTGGGTCTGCAGCGGGTGGGATTTTAGGCCTTGACGTATCGTCTGGTTGCGGACCATGTCTCTTCTTGTTACTTCAACCACCTTCCTCAGATACCTCATTTCTGAGGTTTGGATCTGGCTTTTGTGGGTTCCTGTGGATAGCAATCATTACTACCGCAGATGCATCCCAACATAAGGTCTGCAATTGGATTTTTCAACATGCATACCTTAACATTACCTGTGAAGAAAGGTGTGTTAAAATGAATTATAGCAGTGGGGTAACATTCTACGGTTCCACCAAATGTCATGCACCTGACATATTCCCTTGTTGCACAACTTGGATGGATCAATGATTGTTGCACTCCAATAGTTGTGGATCCGGAATCTCTCAAAACAGAGACGATAGACCCATTTACTATCCCTCTGTTAAGTATAAGAGAGCCTTTTCATCGTTAGCCGCTAGACCGACTTCTGGGAGGATGTGTCCGCAATTTAATACAGTCTCCTTTGCCTTCTGAAATATAAGATTACATTCTGGGCAACTATTTGCCACGTTATAATTCATAGCGTAACATGTAGCAGAAGATTGTATTACTTTATCGTTTAGTGGAACATCTGGGGTTGTATTATTAGTAACTGCTGCCCCTGTATGGTGATCATAATGAGACGATCTACGAGACTGAGATCGATGACGAGAATAATCATTGGAATTATTTCGTTGTCCCCTGTAGTGACTGTTATCTCTGTGTCTCGAGCCTTGATTATAGTTATTCCAACTATTACTAGTATTAGAGTTGTATGATCGGTTATGATTTGCATTGTGTTGACTATTGTTGTATCTAAACTGAGGTGACTGATTCCTATTCTGTGTTCTTCCTCTATTAAAATCACTCTTATTGTTATAATTATTTGGCCCTTTATGAAAATTAGCATTATAATTTCCTTTGAAACGACTTCCATCTACTCTGCGTGTTCTTGGTTTGTCATAACCATGGTATGACATACTGGAGGCCACCGGTAGAGGTTCTCTAATTAGAGAGTTAGAAATGCTCGCATTCGGATGGGCGGTACAATAATTTATTGCCATTTTTTCCAAATCATCAATCGTAGATGGTTTTCGTTCTTGCAAATAAGCAAAGAACGGTGGGCTGACAGAGGATAACACTTTATCCCTCAGTAACAAATCAACTAGTTTGTCATATGATTTGTTTACACCTGCCAATTCAACCCATCTGTTAAAAGTATTGCGTATATTCGCAATAAAACCTGTAAAGTCTTTATTCGAATCTGGAAAAATACTCTTCAAACGTAATCTGCACCCCTCTTCGTCCAAATGGAAACGCCGTAATAATAATGATTTAATGGCGTCATAATCACCAGCTATTGTTGGATCAACATTCTGAGCTGCAGTTAATGGTTCACCATCTAAGAATTCATTTAGTTTAAGTGCCCATGCGTGTTTAGGTAAGTTATGTGTTATGCATACCTGTTCAAAACGTGCCAGGTATGATGAAAGGTCGTCGAAGTTCAACTTAAAATGTGGTAATTTAAAGTTATAATAAGGTTTGTTTTGATTGGATGACGATCCATTTTGAGAATTATCATTCTGGCTCGTATTAGCACTTTGTGCCTGTAATCTTGCAGGTTCCAACTTAAGACGTGCCAATTCCATTTCTTGTTGCCTTATAATTTCCTCTCGTTTCATTTTATTCTCTTCTTCTTGTCTAATTTCTTCTTTTTCTCGTCTAAGTTCTTCTTTATCTCGTCTAAGTTCTTCTTTATATTTTGCAAGTTCAGCCACTGCGTATGCTTCGAGAGCTTCTCCTTTTTTTCCAAAATCTTTCCCGTTTTTAATAAAATAGTCTAAGGTAAGCATCTTGACGTTAAATTTTTAAGTATTCAATCACTAATGTATAATAATCACCAATAGAATCTATGTAGTTATTCGTACTTACTCAATGTATGAAAACTCAATATCAACAACTATAATATTATTGTATTATTAGTTGTAAATTCCACAAATATTTTATAACAAAATAATATATATCAATAATGTTCACTCATTACATTATACCAATGTATTATACCCTTATAAATTTATGATGCTGAATTATATCATGCATCTAATATTCTCCTCAAATAATTATGGGTATAATCCCTATTTAATCAATTATATGTGCCAAGTAAACACTGTAGTACTAGGACAGTGTACTAATTAATATCTGATATGTCTGTCCTACTCAAGGCAGACCATAAATTGTATAGTTATTAATAAATATATATTATGCTATTATGCCCTAGTCATAATATATAAAATGCCTCAATAGTGTCTTGGACTACTACTGCAAAGTGATGACATCATCGAAGTCATCATCTAATTTAATAAAATTAATCAAATTAATTAAACATATTATTAAAATCAATTTATAATAATATCATTAGGTTATGAGATTAATGAAAACATACAAATGATTAACTAAAGCTTTACAACACATTAGTACGATACAAAAGTGACATTTTCACAAATAAAATGATTTTACAAAACTAAGCATAGAAATCGGAAGTACTGAAAGGTCAAGGATTGAACCAAATCGAGATTGAACTGAATCTAGGTCAAAAGACAGAAAAAAAATACGAATGCAAAAACTAATGACGTCACAGGACTCATCTAACGGTTATTACAATACATATATGAAACTAAATGAAAGATTGGTCAGAAAGGACAAGATAGATTCCTAACAATAATACAAAACTGAATAAAATAAAACTGAATACAGTAAAATACACCAATTATTCACAGAACTGGACACCTAACACGCAAGGTCAAATACTAGCAAATGCGAACAAACAACCCATCGGCATAATCATCAATGGGGTTCTTCGCCAAATGCGATTATTTAACGGCCCTACAGAACAATCAAAACTGATTTGGTCATTCGAAAAGACATAAAATCAGTTTTGATCCCCACCTACCGCCCACATATATGTACCACACAACATAATATATACAAATAAAACATTCAACATTTAAAAAAGAGTTGCCAAGACATGCCTATCACGGCGAAATGGACTCATAGATGCACGGTTAACCGACAAAGGTTATAATAAAACTTATCTTTTTGTGCTCGATTATTTACCACCAGCAATGCTAGTATGCACCAACGGTATAGACAAGTGTCATGAGTTTTCTCTTCCATTGCTTGGCAAAGGGTTTCTTCTTGATACATTCCATTTGTTGAAGAGGCTGTGTAAACGGTTGCCGCCTTGACTTTCAGCTAGTACTCAAAGAATGATGACGTATATTTGACCTTTAGTAATTATGCGTGACACGTCATATTTTTGCAATCACGTGAGCGTCTTGTAATTGTAAACAGCTCTAGTCCGTATGAGTGAGATTTCGGTCACTTTTTGTTTGAAGGAAAAAATTTCGTTCCCCAACACAGTGGGCACCAGTTGTTATGGGGGTTGTTCCGTTGTTGCTGGGGTTGTTTTAGTTTGTTGCAGAATCCATTTGTATATGCACGCGCGGTTGGGGATTCCAACAGCCGACAGTGAGCGTATGAGTCTGACGAATATAATATTATGGACTGGTTAATAATCTTTCCTTGAAGTCAGTTAAATACTAACCTTATTATCTTGTTTGATTCACATAACTTTGGACTGACCCTGAGTCCCTACTTCGAAGTAAATATACATATATGTGGCAATACAATGCCCAACACTGGACGGATATAGGACGCGTCTTCACAGCTTGACGGTCAACGTAAAAAGGGTCTCGTATCTAAGTCACGGTGCGTGACCTATCAACGCTAACACGTCATAAATCGATCGTGTACATAGCGTTCAGTAGTCCGTGAATTCTTAACATCAAATTATATTAAATGCTGTGACCCTAGAAATAGCACACTGCCAATCATAGCAGACGACTTCCATAAAATACCGTAACAACCCCACCTCTCGATGCTGAACTTAGTATAGAAAGTCTCTAACACTGCACTCCCCTGGGTCAGTATATTCTATGGGGGCTACCTTTAACTTTACCGTATACATTTCAAGCTGGCCCTGGTTATGGTTTGATTTGGTTTTGATTTTAAGGACTATCTTCATTGTACACGGACTATTCTATCAGTGCCCCGATCTCCTCCCTTAGATCACACAAAGAGGATCTTAGCACAGTGCACGAACTCCGTAGCACGAGTGAGAATCCAAATGTGTATATATAGGAATCACACATTCTATAAATATTTTGGGGTTGGTAGGTTTCTAATTTTTAAATTTTGCCAGAGCAGTGGCCTTATGGCGTACTCTTTACGATTTCTAACTGCCGTGGGATTTTTAACGTGCGCAACTTGCACACGGGACCTCCCATTTTTTCGCCCTTATCCGAGAAGGCTAGTGTTGCGTGATAAATTCTCGCAACATCGTTTTATTTCAATATCTGTTTTATAACGCAAGGGCAACAACTGCTTGAAATCTATAGTCACTTTTCTCGGTAAGCATTTGTCTTCTCGCGTTAGTATCGAATGCAGTTAACTTTTGAGCTGTGGTCATTTTTGCGCTGGACTGCGCATGACTTGTCTTGTTGTTTGGTCGATCGGTTTCCGCCCACCACTAGTGGGAGTGAGCGATTTGGAATGGCGAAAGAGATGCCTCGTTGAAGAGGGGATCTCCGCTTTTTTTTGTTCTGTCAGGGATGTGTAGTCCTCTTATGGATATTTCGTTTAGTCGAGATAATACCTCTAGTGTTTTCCCACATGTCGGGAGGCGTGATATTTCTGTGTATTTCATGAAAGCAAGGTAAATTGACTTTTTCATTAACTCTATCGATTTTGGGTCGTGAGCGATTTCGATTCATAGCCTGTCTCCGAAAGTCGTCGTCACGAGATGTTCTTTCCCAGCTCACATGTCGCTGCATTGTACTGCATCGGTTGATGCAGGTTCCAAGGACCATTACTTGCTACTTTGTTAAATGAACTAGGTTTAGAAAACCTTTATTATCTAGAGGATATTCTTGAGGACATTATTTATACTTCGGCAGACGTGTCTGTCTTGCTGAAGTCAAACTAAGGAGAGTGAACTGATCTCATACATCTGGTTATCTCCTGGCTGTTATAGAAAAGGATGGAGTTGTTCATGCCCTGTTATTGTTGCATGAACATTGTTTTGACTGAACACATCTACACACTACACAAAACCAGACATGCGGATGCCATCCATCATCATATGGCATCACGCATCATTTGGTGGCCATAAGCTGGTTTGATTCTGGTACTAGCAAACACGGGGTCCCTTACCCACTTCATTTTCAACAAGAATTCATCAGCATCCTTCAAGAAATTAACATTCTTCAATACAGTCAACATCTTCAAAATTTTCAAAGTACTCGGCGTTGCCCGGTAAAAGTCAAAATTTCAACTTTTTGACGGAAACAAGAATTTGACAGTACCCGGCGTTGTTACATGTTGCCGGATAACTCGGACTGCTGTTATCTTTTACGCAAGTCAAGCAAGTTGCTGCTGTCAAGGTTCCAGTGCTGTCGTTTTTTGAGAAGGTCAAGTGCCGGTTGAAACGGGTTGTTTTCTGAAGAAGGCCAAGTACCGATTTCCATCAACTTACTTTTGGATTAGAAGGTCAAGTGCCGAAACAACTCAACACACAGTATTTCAGAAGCTCTTGTACCATCGTGTTAGCAGTGGAAGCAGTTCAGATGTGCCATCATCGTTGGAGCTTCGCTCTTTAGGACGTTGATTGACATCCGTTTTTCTGCTGTTCTACGATTGGAAGCCTTTAAGTTAAGTGGCCTGTTTGTATGTAAACTGTGCCCTTATACTTCTGCTGAGTCTTCTGTGTATCATCTCATTCTATATATTATATGTCTATATGTTATTTGTATATTTATATGTTTATATTTCAGCGGGTTCTCGGTTGGGTGGTGTCTCCGTTAGATTATGCCACGTCATAGAGGTCGTCTATTGTGAGCGTTTTCTGTAGGGTTTGCAAATTTCCGATACTGGAATTTGCTAAGCGACTTCTGTTGCTATTTATGTTAGCTGTGATGACATGTTTTAATATTGTTTTCGTTATTATTTCACATTCTTTAGTTTTGTTGTGATTTGTTTGTATTTGTTAGCCTACTCTTGTCTATAATTTAGTTTCATACAACATTTTTGTTTATACACTGTGGTGTCATGTATTTTGTTTAATTCTATCGCAGATATCGTCACATTTTTTGTGATATTTCATTAATTTCTGCTTTATTTTTAGTTGATTTCTGCGAAAGTTTTTGTATTGTTGCTGATCTTTGTTATTGTTTACATTGTTATTGTTTACATTGTTTGTATTGTTTACATTTTCAATGTTTACATTCTGCATGTGTTTACATAGTCATTGTTTACAGTTATAGTAATTAGTTAATGGGCTATGCTAATGCACTGTTACTACTATACTGATGATAAATGAATGATGAATAGTGTCGTGCACTATTGAATGAGAAGTGCACTTATGATCAAGATTTGAGTGCTGATATTTCATATACAAGTTCTTTGATTGGAGACTTGTTTCCCACAGAGACTGGGATAATATAATGTGATGTGAATATACAAGTGCTTAATTAAGACTTGTTACACTTAGGTTTGAAATAAATTAGTTAATTATTTCAGGTTTTGGACTCATATGTTAGACAACATGTCTACATTTGAGCACTTTATTGAGCAGGGTAAATTGCTTGGGAAGACTGGTGATAAGTTAGAAGAATTTGCAACTGCTCGATATGATAAAGCAATGGAAGCTGAACAAAAGAAACTGCATATGGAAGCTGAACAAAAGAAACTGCAGATGCAGGTGGATGAAAAGAGATTCCAAATGGAAATGGAAAAACAAAAAAGGGAATCAGAAGCTGAGGAAAGAAAGCTACAGCTAGAGGCTGAGAATAAAAGACTTGAAAAAGAAGCTGAGAATAAAAGACTTGAAAAAGAAGCTGAAAATAAAAGACTTGAAAAAGAAGCTGAAAATAAAAGACTTGAAAAAGAAGCTGAAAATGAAAGACTTCAAATGCAGGCTCAAGCTGAAGAAAGGAAGTTACAAAGAGAGTCTGATGAGAGGAAAGCAAAAATGGAACATGAAGAAAAACTCTTAGCTTTAGAGTTGGAGAAATTGAAATTGACGAGCATGAGTAATGGTAATGATTCAAACAAGGGTTCATCTTCTGGGAAGGCTAATAATGATACTTTTAAGATTAAGTTACCAACATTTAGTCCTTCCAGTGATGACATAATGTTCTATCTGGACAGATTTGAACAAGCATGTACAGCTCATAACATAGACAAAGCAAAATATGTTTATCAGTTATCAGGGATACTGACAGGTAAAGCTCTAAGTATATTAAATATGGTGGATGAACCTGACAAGAGCAATTATGAGGTTGTCAGGGCCGCTTTGTTAAAGAAATATCAGCTTAACGAAGACGGCTATCGTCTACAATTTAAAAACATGTTACCTGAAAATGGAGTTGAATTCTCCGAGTTTATTGCAAGAATACGCATTACTTTCTCACGATGGGTTGAACTATCTAAGACGGAAAAAACTTATGAAGGACTTATGGACTTAATACTTAGAGACAAAGTCATGTCGTCTGTCAATGAGTCTTTCCTTGCTTTCCTTCATGAACGTAAACCTAAAACAATAAAAGAAATGGAAGATTTCTGTTGCCAATACGTAACTGCGCACCCACACATAACCATGGGTAACTCTAAGGTGAAAGAAGGTTTACCAGTTGCTTCGGCAGCTCCGTATGGTCAAAACTTTGCTCGTAGATCCCAACAAAATTTTGATAGAAAGGGCAGCGGTAATTTCTGTCAAAATCATGGAAACCAATTTCATGGTGATTCTTCTTCGAAGAATTGGAGACAACCTGATAGTGGTCGTTACTATCACCCTAATAATTATAAGCATTTCAAAAGAGGATATGGTAATAGAGGTTATTCCTGCCGAAGACCTCAGAACCAAACAAATAGATGTTCGCATCAATGTGAACATGATAGTAATCGTGGAAACTGGAATTCGAACCAGTATAACAATTACAATAGAGACAATAATAACTGCAGAGATAATAATAACTCTGATAACTTCAGAGGTAATAATAGTCGGGGTAGATCTCAACACAAAAAAAAGAGATATCAGCAGGCTAATGCTGTACAACAGGAAACTGAGGGAGCCTGTAATCATGTTGTTGATAGTAAAAACTTTGACGCTGTCACTAGTTCTGCTTTTGACTTTGAGAGAGCAAACAAATGCCCCCAATGCAGTACTTTATTCGAACCGGGTACCATAACTACTTTGAGTTGTGGTCACCCACTTCCCGCTCTTCCTGCTGCTGTTGCGCATGACGGGAGGGGTTCTTTAATTCTACATAAGGGTCTTGTTAATGATACTCCGGTCTCACTACTTTTCGATTCCGGATGCACCACTATTGGTGTTAGACAATCGCTTGTAGATCCATCTTGTGCTACAGGAAGGGTTATTAAATGTGTCACATTTGGCGGCACTCTAGAAAAATATCCTACTGCTGTAATTCGCATTGCCACTCCTTTCTTTACTGGAGATGTGCATGCTTGTCTCTTACCTAATCCTATTGCGGACCTTATTATTGGTCGTATTCACGGAGTTAGGGAGTGTACCCCACAGCAGATTGCTGCTTGGGAAGATAATAACATGCAAGCTACAAATGCAGTAGTTACAAGAGCACAAGCTCTACAAACACCCGAAACTTCACTGAATAGTGATAATGAAGTTGATAGCCAAGATAGTCACTTAGTAATTACTCGTGACTCTTTCATAAAATTGCAAGAAGAAGATCCTTCTTTAAAAAAATTCTTCGTTCTTGCGAAGAAAGGTGATCCGAATCAGGATACAAATAGAAAATCTTGGATTGCAATGAGAAACGGCGTACTTGTACGTATGGTACAAGATTCGACTACGTCGGCACATTCGCAAATTCTTGTTCCCAAGAGCATGAGAGTCCAAATATTACAACATGCTCATGACTCGCAATGTGCTGGACATATGGGTTTTGCCCGTACGAAGTCGAGAGTCCTTGCGGCTTTCTTTTGGCCTTTTGTCAATAAGGACATTCGTATTTACTGCCGATCATGCAAGGTATGTCAGGAGGTCAAATCTAGAGGACCACGACATGCTGCGCCTATCCAGGCTGCTGACATTCCTATTCGGCCGTTTCAGAAAATGGCCATAGATATTATTGGCCCTTTTAAGGTCAAGTCGGCCAGAGGACATCAGTTTATCCTTACATGTGTCGATATGTGCACACGTTGGCCAGAGGCTATTCCTCTTAAGAGCATATCTACTACAGATATCGCAGATGCTCTTTGGTTGATATTTTCTCGCTTGGGGTTCCCCAGAGAAATATTGTCAGACCATGGCACTCAACTCATATCTGACACTATGTCACAGGTAATGTCTACCTTACATATTGAACGATCTCTCAGTAGTATCTACCATCCTATGTCTAATGGGTTAGTTGAGCGTCTGAATAGAACGCTCAAGACTTTGCTTGGTAAGATAACTGAAGATCATCCTCAAGATTGGGACAGGGTTTTACCCGCGGCTCTCTTTGCCTATAGAGAAGTCCCTAATGAACACACAGGATTTTCTCCCTTCGAACTTGTCTTTGGCGCGCGTCCACGCGGCCCTATGTCTTTATTACACGATCTCATCACTGCCGATGATATTAGCGATGAAACTCAATCCTCATATGAGTATGTCATTGCTCTTAGACAAAAGATCATTGAGGCATGTAAGCTAGCAACTGCTTCATCAGAAATTGCTAAAGAGAAGGCAAGGCAGTTTGCTAACAAGAATAGATGTCTACGACAACTTTGTCCAGGTGACAAAGCATTCGTCCTACTCCCCAGTAGGGAAAATAGACTTCTTATTGCATGGAAAGGTCCGTATGCAATAGTCTCTCGGATTTCCGATGTTGACTATGTGGTCGATATTGATGGAAAGCATAAAACTTTCCACATAAACATGCTTTCGGAATTTCACGAACGTCCGGACTATTTGCTGCCTATTTTCCAGGCAACGGATGATGCTCCTGCACCTCACGGTCATTATTCATCCCTGTCTGTCATACAGGATGAGGAAGCTACCTTCTCTGATGTCAACTTCCCTTCCAGTGGTTCCATTACATTCTACGGAATCTTGGAAAAACGTTTCTGTTTCTCCTAATCTTTCTGGTGACGAACATCGACAAGTCTCGTCGATGTTACAAACATTTCAGGATGTTCTCACTGACATTCCTGGACACACAGATGTCATAGAACATGACATAATTCTTACCGACAATAATCCAATTAGGGTTAGGCCGTATCCTATTCCTATACACTTTCAGTCGCAAGTGGAAAAGGAATTGGATGAAATGATTCAATTAAATATAATTGAACCATCGACTTCACCATATTCTTCTTCCATGGTTATTGTCCGGAAGAAGGATAAGAACATAAGAATTTGCGTTGATTATCGCAAATTGAATCAGGTCACAAAGTTCGACGCTGAACCGATGCCTTTGTTAGAAGATCTACTGATTAGACTTTCTAATTCTAGATTCTTCACTAAACTTGACTTGTCTAAAGGTTATTGGCAAGTGCCTTTAGCAGAGCATGCCAAACCTCTTACTGCTTTTTCTACACCTAGGGGTCTATTTCAATGGAATGTTATGCCTTTTGGTCTCATGAACGCCCCTGCCACTTTCGTTCGCATGATGCGTCGAATTCTGTCACATCGTTCGGATGTCATCGCATACTTAGATGACATCTGTCTCTTCAGTGATACCTGGGAAGATCACTATTTAGGGTTATATGACTTACTGTCCACTCTACGTGAGAATAATTTGACAGCAAAACCTTCTAAAGCTTTTGTTGGTTTTGGTGAAATCTCTTTCCTGGGTCATCGTGTTGGTCATGGTCTCTTGAAGACAGAAGACCACAATACTTCCAAAATACTGAACATCTCTGTTCCTAAAACGAAGAAACAAGTTAGGAGTCTCTTAGGTTTAATTCAATTTTATGGGAGATTTATTCCAAATTTATCTTCGATCATGGCACCTCTCTCAACATTGTTGAAGAAAGGTTCGCCTAATCTGGTCCGTTGGTCTGAAGAATGCCAATCTTCACTAGACCAAATCAAGAATATATTTTCTTCTCCTCCCATCTTAAGATTACCTACTCTTGATAGGACTTTTGTTCTTCGGAGTGATGCTTCATCCACTGGGATTGGAGCAGCACTGATGCAAGAATATGCAAATACTCTGCATCCTGTTATGTACATTTCTAGAAAACTAAATGCGGCAGAGAGGAACTACTCGGTTTTAGACCGTGAGTTGTTAGCGATGGTTTGGTCAATTCTAAAGCTACAAAGATTCCTCCTGGGCGCACATTTCATTCTAGAGACTGATCAGAAAGCTCTTACAGCTATTCAGACTAAGAATTTGAAGAGTTCGAGATCCACTCGATATGCTATAGCTCTTCAACCTTTTCACTTCACGGTACGAGCTATCCGTGGTGCGGATAATGTGATGGCTGACATTTTGTCTAGATGCCCACATGACTCCAACTAATACTTCTGTCCTATATTTCCTATATATTACAGAGTCATAACACACCTATATTTCTACAATAGATTAGCACATCTGTACTTACTTTATATGTACACACTATCGTGCTTTGTTGTCATCTTCTTCTGTTCGTTTTTTAAAATGATAGAGGAGGACTGAGTAGTTAATATAAGGGCCGTTAGTTTACTAAACAGCCACAATTATTAATAATGTATTGTACCTGATGAAGCATATTAGTTATTAATTAGCATTATATTGCTTGTACTTTCTCAGAATGTCATTGTTGAGCTGAGGACTTACCTTACGAGTTCTAGATTGTGTACTTACCCTCGGAATACCAGAGCATATGTCCTGGATCGTCATGTAGTTTAACTTTACTATGTACTTATGTCATTACATGTCAAAGAATGTACTATTTAAATTTTCCTATCAGATTTGTACATCCATTTTTAAAGACAATATTAGAGTATGCTGTTTAATGATGATTATAGTAACTTGCATACGTATATTGTGTTTACATGCTAACGTGATGTGTGTTGGTGACACCTCCCCGATGTGAATATTTTTTGAGACATATTTATTTTTCTGTTGAGGTATATCCTCACCAGACACTCTATAATTAGCCTATTGTTTGGCAATTTAGTTAATTATCAGCGCATAATTCGTGCGTTTTGAGCCGCTTATCGCTTGCTCTTTGATATTGAAAAAAAAATATGTTCCACATTTTTTTTTTTATCGGGAGGAGGTGGTGATATGTTGCGTGATAAATTCTCGCAACATCGTTTTATTTCAATATCTGTTTTATAACGCAAGGGCAACAACTGCTTGAAATCTATAGTCACTTTTCTCGGTAAGCATTTGTCTTCTCGCGTTAGTATCGAATGCAGTTAACTTTTGAGCTGTGGTCATTTTTGCGCTGGACTGCGCATGACTTGTCTTGTTGTTTGGTCGATCGGTTTCCGCCCACCACTAGTGGGAGTGAGCGATTTGGAATGGCGAAAGAGATGCCTCGTTGAAGAGGGGATCTCCGCTTTTTTTTGTTCTGTCAGGGATGTGTAGTCCTCTTATGGATATTTCGTTTAGTCGAGATAATACCTCTAGTGTTTTCCCACATGTCGGGAGGCGTGATATTTCTGTGTATTTCATGAAAGCAAGGTAAATTGACTTTTTCATTAACTCTATCGATTTTGGGTCGTGAGCGATTTCGATTCATAGCCTGTCTCCGAAAGTCGTCGTCACGAGATGTTCTTTCCCAGCTCACATGTCGCTGCATTGTACTGCATCGGTTGATGCAGGTTCCAAGGACCATTACTTGCTACTTTGTTAAATGAACTAGGTTTAGAAAACCTTTATTATCTAGAGGATATTCTTGAGGACATTATTTATACTTCGGCAGACGTGTCTGTCTTGCTGAAGTCAAACTAAGGAGAGTGAACTGATCTCATACATCTGGTTATCTCCTGGCTGTTATAGAAAAGGATGGAGTTGTTCATCTGACTACATTTACAGCACTTTGAAATATAACATGCATCTGACTCATCATTGTAATGCTGTCTACCGTCTATTGCTGTATTGAATGTTGCTGTGATAATGACTGTTTGATGTGCCTACCCATTTGCGTAACCATTTTGTCACTGTGGCGTCCACAATAAATAATGAAGAAAAACGTCAACGGCTGTTTCAAGACTCATTGACTTTATACGTCGTGAGTTTACTGACGTCCTATGTGGATTGCCCTGTTATTGTTGCATGAACATTGTTTTGACTGAACACATCTACACACTACACAAAACCAGACATGCGGATGCCATCCATCATCATATGGCATCACGCATCAGCTAGGCATTCAATCTGACTACCCGGGAGAACAAGGGGGGATTATGACATCATTAGGACCACTGGTTCTGAAAAAAAATATTTCCATAAATTTTGTTCCCTCAACTGGGAATCAAACCCGGTCCCGCTAGAATTCGAGGCGGACGCCATACCTCTTAGCCATTCCGACCCCCAGACCCTGATTATGACTTTCACTTAATAGAAACCTCATGTTTTTTTATGGTTTCTTTTTAAACATGGATAACCAGGCACACCATATTTATCTCCTTAACTAGGGAAAGATTCTTGACCTTTGGCAAAGGTCACTTTTGCTTACAAGTTCACTCATAATCTGTTGCCACTAAGTCGTACTAGTCAATGGGTTTTTGAAAAAGTTCGTGTCCGTTCAAGAGGTCATATAATTTACTGAGCTAATTAACATATTGTTGCTTGAAGATCTTACTTCTGCTGTACAAGGACTGGATGTGGTGTCAACTGCTGTCGTTTAATCGGCTGAGGTAAAGAGGTCAGGTAGTAAACTGACCTAGAAATATTTCGTTAATCTATTGTGTCTTCTGGTATTTAGGTTTTACTCTTTATTAAGCAAATGTTTCCACTGTTCTTATATCGACGAAGTTTGCCCTATCGTTTGTTGGACCAGGGATTCCTAAACTATGGGGTGCAAAGGGATACTCGAAGGTTGTGAGTGGGGCTGGAAATCTCGTCATATAAAACAAATATCTACATAAACCATTGCTGTAAGAGTACATAAATGCTTGATGCAGGTTTCCAGTTAGAGAACTAGTTGCAGTGTCAACCTTGTGCTCCACAAGGAACGAGACTTGAATGGAAAGTGAAAAGAGTCAATGTTTTGTTAACCACAAGACATACCTGCGAAATGACAACTGAACAGAGTGAAGCATGAACAACTGTTACAGATCTTGAACAAAGTCTTCGGTAGAGAAGACAAGAACAAGGTCTACCACCACTGCAGAGAATATGAAAGCTTTTTCCAATCTACCTGCAAGGGGACGAACTACTGTAGTGAACTTATGTTCCATACGGAGCACAAAGGAAAATGGTGATGATGGCTCTTTACTACATCGTCCAAAGGGGCAGAATGAATACAGCGCTTGCCTCGCGAAACTAAGGGGCCGGGTGGCCTTTCCTGTAGTTTTTCTGCCATTCCGAAACGTGCTGAGTTGAAGTCACGAGCTTCAGTTTCTCCAGCTTGGCTTGCATGTAAAGGATAATCATATCTGGTCCCAAGCTAATAGGAAGAAACGCGTAGCATACTGTGCATTCCCCGCCCTCCAAGTGGGCTCTCCAAATAAACAGAGCTAAAATACTGTACTCTGGCTCTGGGCTCTCCCAAGGAATTGTCACGTTCTGCACAGAGCCACTTCTCAGCTTCCCCTGCCTATCATGGGCCCATAGTGAGATCCTCCTGCATGCAGACAACCAGGTAAAATCCAGAGTTACATCTGGGGCTAAAATGACTCCTCCAAGCTTAGTGTGCAATGCTGGGTTCTCAACAAGTTTCACCACAGTGGGGAATCCCTGGAAGTGCGTGGATGGTTTCAAGAGTCAATGGCGTTTAATTAGCCTCACAGACTTATGTTCACTTCCTTATATGTACATTACAGCATTGTGCTTATCTTGTGGTCATATAAGGATGATTAGATATGCCTCCATGCATCCACTCAGCTGTAATAATGGGTATCTAGCTCTAAATTCAAAAGCACCAATACCTAACGGCAACAAAGGTATTTTTTTTAAAAACCACTGTGCGCCACCACAGTACACGAACTACGTAGCAGCAGCGAGGATCCCAATGTATACGGGATCACACATTCTATAAATATTTTTGTGCACACCGTCATTTGCGCATTCTTCTTTGGTAAGTGTTAATATTTTCAAGAGAGTACTTCATTTCCTTCTCCTTCTTCTTCTTCGTCCTGAAAAGGACGTTGGTTGCGTTGTGTCCGTTTACAGCGAAGCTGCAATATTTACGCCTTTCGGCCAACACATCCAACTTCAGCACGGCATTTTTGAGACCGGGTTAGCCTTCCCTCTTCGATCCCTACTCACTCAGCCAGACTGCAGTGATGCAGCCTGTTTCCAGGACCACCACTTGGAGGTGGAGTAGGGTCTTGGTCAGCTCTGGTTCGTTGACCCTGACGCAAGCAGTCTAGCTATGGGTCGCATACTGCATTCCCCACTGTTGACGCGTCTTAGGTCCCAGGAGAGTACATATAAGGGAAACAACACAATTAATGTCTAACATTCAACAAAAGTTGCATCCCTTAGCGTTACGCACTGACAGAAAAATTTGGGATTTTATATATAGGATTGTCATTTGGGCTCCTTGCGGAGAAGAGCCAGCACTGTAACTGGTCCCACAGGAAGCCTGCATCACGTAGTAACATGCACGTCTACGAGATGAGGTTGCCAGCCTATCATATTAGTGGCCTTGAACGACAAACCTGAGAGTGGAGTTGTCCTATTTATCTTTATCTCTTCAGACACCTCTAGGATCTACACGAGGGCGACCTCGCTTATAACCCATATATAAGATATATCTCTCTAGAACATGGCTTCTTAACCTGAGGCCACTAGGCCCCTTGGGGTCCATGAATGGATGCTAGGAGGCCCGCTGTGTACATAACTGTCAATTTAAAATGTAAACTATTAATTACGCTTTTATGAATATTTTTCCCCAAAATGGGTAAATAGCCTTCATCAAACAATCAAAGTGGCCCATAGCATTCATCGGGCAATCTAAGTGGTCCATAGCCTTCATCGGGCAATCAAAGTGGTCCATAGCCTTCATCGGGCAATCAAAGTGGCCCATAGCCTTCATCGGGCAATCAAAGTGGCCCATAGCCTTCATCGGGCAATCAAAGTGGTCCATTTGATAGGAAACTCTTTACAGAGCGATACAACAGGAAGCAATCTGATCATCAGAAGAAGTCCCCCCATCCGGCAAGTGTTTCGGCCCAATTACTCCTTTACACTCTAAGGGGGCGAGCCCACTTGGGTCATGACTCCCAAGCGTCTCAGCTTCCTGTTGTCGTGTATCGAAAATGAACCCATTTCACTTATGGTAGCAACTTTTAAATCCACAACGCCAACCGTGGAGGCAATTGTGAAAGTAACAAAGAGAAGACAAATTATTCCGTTCGTTCCGTCGCCCTTCACAACTAAGGACACACATTGAGACATTAGCGCGCAGCCGACGAGCTGCGCGCCGCAAGCCACTGAAATTTTGTACCTGACACTCTCCCTATAGTATACATCGCCTGTTGCCCCAGAGTCGCATCTCTTTCACTAGTACACCAAAAAAAACTCAGTTGAAAAAAAACACACACACCCACACAAATAGTAAAACGTCTTACAAGGAGAAGGACAAAAACTCAAAAAAAACTCAGCGTTGTGGACTTAGAAAAATTTTGGTGTTTTCTGTACCGCAGCGTTTATTGTCACGATGTCCATCGCCCATTGCGGTTGTTCATCGGGCAATCTAAGTGGTCCATATGCTTCATCGGGCAATCAAAGTGGTCCATAGCCTTCATTGGACAATCAAAGGGGTACATAGCCTTCATCGGACAATCAAATTGGTCCATAGCCTTCATCAGACAATCAAAGTGGTACATAACCATCATGGGACAATCAATGTGGTCCATATCCTACATCGGATAATCAAATGGGCCAACAGTCTTCAATCGGGCAGTCAAAGGAGTCCATAGCCTTCAACAGACAATCAAAAGGGTCCATAGCCTACATCGGACAATTAGAGGAGTCCAGTGCACAAAAATTAAGAAACTCTGCTTCATAAACAATTTTCATTGGTTCATTTTTAAAACAGAGCAAACCGAATGAAACCAGACTTCCGGTTGACGTGCGTATCCGGAAATTTCCCCTGGGAAATCTCCCCCTTCTTCTTTTTTCCCCTTTTCACAACGGAAGTACACGAAAGGAAAAAAAATGGTGCACTAGATGTACATTTTTCTAGAATGTGTTCCCAGGGTAGGTCGTCCTGCCCGTAACGAGACAGTGCTGTTTGCTTAACCAGAACACGCCCATGTGTATTGGGACCTGCATGGACAGCACATAATACTACGCATTACAGTACATGTCGCAGCAGGCGACTTAAAAAACCCGGAACAGAATGTTTTTAATATTTGGATATGCGCCCTAATATAACCGACGGACCTTGTGTCTAGTTTGAACGGGGCGCTCCTCGCCAAAACAAGGCAATTTTTTTCTTAAGTCAGGCGACTTAGGAGGGTTAACCATGGAGTCAGTTAACCTCATCCCGTATAAATTAAAGCCCCATAAAATGTTCTAAATCATCAATTACATGGACAGGTCATTGACACCAGGTAATTTTGACAATGCATGTCATCCATCTAATAGGGGTAAAAGGTCATCTACTAAGGATATATCTTCTTCTGTTTCTTTTGTTCTCAAATAACCACATCTATCACTCTTATAAAGCTGAAAGTCCGTCTCAGACTTCTCTAGCCACCATGTCAGAAGAGGAACGACTAAGTAAGTGAGGAGCAGGGCCGTCTTAACAGCATTGTAAGCTCTGGGCAAAGCAATGCACTGGGTCCCTACCAGCCCTACCCACCGACGGCAATAAAAATGATGTCTTTTGAACAATATGGCAGCATCCCAGCATGGGGGCTCTAGAATCGTGGGGCCCCTGGACACTGCCCATGCCTTAAGACGGCACTGGTGAGGAGAGAGAAGGAAAGGAGAAGAGAAGAGACAGATAGAGAGAGTTAGAAAGAGAGAGGGAAATGTATGTGTGTGGTACTGTGGAACAAAATAAATATAATGAATTAAGCAGAAGTCACAAAAGCGGGATTTTAATTCCCGATGGAGCACGGAGCCACTACTTCTGTACTGCTGGAAGCCTGCAGCAAACCATGTATGTTCCCTTCAATATGTTGCATTGTAGCAATTTATTTTACACGATGAATGTGTCATACTCAACTTCATATTAATCGCCTTTACCACAAGCAGGAGACAGCACTAGTTCTCTATTCATTACACGTCTTTTCAGCGACCCCATGGGCTCTACGAGGGGCAAAGAAAGAGAGCAAGATAATAGAAGTAAAAAAAAAAAAACAGATCGAAATTAGCAAAAACAAATACACAGGAATGACGGAAGTTGCATGCAGACGCAACTGCACGCGCCGTCCCCCAATGCCCATGAGAGCCGCATTCTTATCCATCCATAAATCCATACATCCATGGAACGTACCAGCGGTTTGAGTAAATATTGGCGTTTACCCTTATTCTTCGGGTTCTCCGCTTCGGATGCACAAACAAAAAAGCGATGCCCGAGGGCTGCTCAGTGTACGACCACGAATGATCGTGTCATACAGGGGCCTATTTTCTTGTTTTTTTTTTTTTTTTTTTTTGTATTATTATCGTTCGGAAGCTTTTCAATCGTCTGGCCTGTTACATGTCTGCAGCATCGAATACTCATAGCTCTAATGGTTCTGGTTTTGTTTGTTTTGTTTTTTTTCTTTTTGTTTCATTGCGGACGAATGGTTGCACTTCGGCAGAAAAAAGTTTCGATTTTTTAATTTTTACTCCCAGGAAAATTTAGGACACGCGTGGAAATTCCGATCAGTATTTTAGCGACCGAGCCTGGCCTAGTACTCGGGAGTCTCAGACTGAAACAAAGAAAGAATGGGACTACTGCACCATCATGCACCTCGTAAAAGACGAGTATTGTTTTGTTGCGCATGGGGTTAGCAACGTCATGGCGTAAAACAAAGTCCTGCAGAAGCAACCTCTGCAGGGGTTTGTGCTTTGGCAAGGACTTCGTCAAGCGGGTCATCTGCAGGGTGGCTACAAGCTTTATGAGGCGCAAACAAGTAGATGATGATTGTTACGGGTGCATTTGCTGGTGTTGCATACATGTCGTGGGTTCATAGATTTTGGTGTTAATATCTAACATGCACTCACGGTAACATCGTACAACTGGAATCAAACTGCAGCGAACACTGACCAACGTTCATATATTTATTGACGAATTCTTTACACATCTTATAAAAATAATAATCAGTACGGTTCTGTCCATACACATTTCTTTGGTCCGTCCTTAGGCGTAAATACTCTGGCAGATTTGCCAATAATCATATTCCTTTGTCCACGCAACTTATCAGATACATCGTCGTGGTTTTGACGGAATCCCATGCCAACATAATTACCGATGTATGTTACGTCGGTCGATCTCACTCAAAATAGCAACTCGTGCCAGAAAATAAGTGCGCAACGCACGGTGTGCAGCTTGCGCGGCGTGGGTGTTATATAAAACAAATACTTTGGTTTTATTTATTTTTTTTTTTTTTTATATTCTTTCACGAAATTAGTAACGCTCGACAAAAACAAAGTGAGTAAAAATTGGTGTTCATGAGCCCTCACCAGATGTACAAATCATGAAAACTTGAAAGTTTTTTGTTAAAACCACTTATTATCAGGGAACCCTCTTTGAAAACAATCCACACACTTTCACACGAAATGTTGTTATCAAAGAACTTTTAAATTGAATCTAAAATAACATAATTCTCGCCGTGTGTACGTTGGTCACAGCTGAGGGATACAACCGTGTTGAAAAATTGTATTGTTTCCACTATATATACTCTCCCGAAAATAGTTACAATCAACAAAGAAAAACGTTCAAATGACGGTGTTCATGAACAGTTAGATTACATTGTATAATGGAAAGAAACCAAAAACACTCTAAGAATGTACTACTATCTGCTCATCCGGGAACGGAACAACACACTATAATTTAAAACCCGTCAAGTAAGAGGAAAAAAGGAAGACCAAAAGAAACACTCAGAAGAACAATAATAAGAGAAGGAAGAACGTTGGGCCTAAATAATGTGCAAGAGCTAAGAGGAGTGGCGTCACAACGAACAACCTGGAGAGCACTGGTTTCTGCCTTATGCGCCGTGTTTGGTGCTTAAAGAATTTATTATTATTATTATTAAGTTTGACGGGTTATTGGTAGTTTAATTAATAAAACATGTCAATTTACTTCTCTTAGAATGCTTTCCAAAACTGGCATATAAATATCAAGTAGCGATCATCATCAGATCGAAGAACACTTTTGTGGACTCTACAATATCTCCATATCATCGGAGCACATAAAAATACGTCCACACATTCTGACGGACACCTTCCAAAGAGCAGTGAAAATTAACCGTTAGGTTCCAAAGCAGACGATGCTTACATCATACGCTTATTACAATATACGTCATACTTTAAATAAATGGTGTGCTGTTCAACATAGTGCGTTATCGTGCCATCTCATCTTGCGCAGTTATATTTTCTTTAAGAACATACACCTGTGTGCAAGAATAAGGTGTAACAGTGATGATGATGATGTCAGCGATTAGGCCTCGTGTTGTTCCCGGGGGACTGCTGAGAAACAAAGACAGAATAAGACTATTGCTAACTCAGGCATGTCGTAAAAGGCGACGAATGTGACGTGCGTGGGGCTGACAACAATTTTGTTTGGTTTTTGAACCCCGCACTTGAAAACTGGTGTTTTTTGTGTGCGCGGGATACCCGGTTCATCCCCATGTGGGTTATAATTTGGGTATATAGTATTCATCATTCCATATCGTGTATTACTTTGTTGTTTTTCTTGTGTATTGGCTCTTCCAGGCTGTAATTTATCTGCCATTTGTTGTGTAGCTCCCTGGGTCGGTCAACTTTCATTACATTTTCCAGTGACAGTGATGTCGAGTTTTGGGTTCTCAAGTATTCCATTAGTAACAACCTCATGTTGTAAAACGAACTGCTACAGATACCATCGATGTAAGATCACGTGTAGGCTTTGATGCAGGCTTCCTGGGTCATGGGGGCCAGCTGCCGTAGTGACTGCTTGCTCCATAAGGAGCGAAAACGGAAATCAGGAATGATGATGATTATATACTGGTCACAAAAAGTAGGGGATATTGAATTTAAAAGTTATCCAAAGACAACATATTTCAAGTTAGTTCATTTATTCCTTCGTACAAGTAAACTTGAGCATCATAACAAGACATTTGCGGTATAAGAAGTGTTATGGCTTTACTCACATGATTTTAGTCGCACTGGCAACCAAGGCGGGGTAGGTACTTCATTTTCACAAAAATATTCCAATATTTCTAAAAACGTGTAGGGCCCTAGTTTGCCGCTAAACAAGCATTGCAACGACGTCTCATACTGCAAATAAGCCTGCTGATGTTGTCTTGAGGAATTCTCTGCCACTCCTGCTGAAGGGCCTGGGCTAACTGCTGAAGAGTCTATGGAGCAGCTGGACGTTGTTGGAAGCGTCTATTCAGGAGGTCCCACAAATGCTCAATAGGAGACAGGTCGGTGGACATCGGCGGCCACGGTAACGTTCGGATATGCTGCATCTGAAGGTGATCTTGGACGAGGCGAGCACGGTGAGGACGTACATTGTCATCCTGGAAGATGAAATCTGGTCCGTGCCGTTGAGCAAATGGCACAACAATAGGCTCGATGATGTTGTCACGGTAGTAGAGCCCTGTGATATTGACCTGGCATATGTGAAGGTGGGTCCTGTCATTCGTACAGATGCCTGCCCGCACCATTACACTGCCACCTCCACAACGGTTGTGTGCAACAGTTGCAGGAGGCTGGTAACGCTTACCTCGCCGTCGCCAGACACGTAATCGACGATCATGAAAATCCAAAACGAAACGGGACTCATCAGAAAACATCACTGATGCCCACTGTTGATTGGTCCACCGATGATGACGTTGGCACCAATCCATTCTTGCTCTCCTGTGTTGTGGTGACATGGGCAAAGCTACAAACGGTCTGCGTGAGGCCAGTTGCACTTGGTGCAAACGGTTTCGTACTGTCTGAGTTGAGACCCGAATCCCAGTGGTCTGTTAAAGGTGTTGCTAAAGTTGAGTAGCATTTAGAGTCCGAGTTCTGATGGCCTGAGTAACAGGAAGTTGATCTTGGCGGCGTGTAGTGACTCTTAAGCGGCCAGTCCGAGGCAGATCAGCCACTGTGCGGAAATTTTGATATCTGTTCCACAGTCTGCTGACAACTGACTGTGAAACATTGAGGTCCTGAGCAGCATCCACTTGCTGACTTCCGGTTTGCAACATGCCTATGCATCTCTGCTGTTCTGTCAAACGTTCCATGACGAAGAAAAGAAATTTTCTCTGTTGCAGAGTCTTTTTAAACCTGTCCATGGTGAGTAGTGTTCATCAAACCCGAGATACACGCATTTTTGTGAAAAAGAATAATGTGTGAACTTTACGGATGGGCCCCACCTCTGTTCTTGGGATTGGCTTACTCATCACGAGTCACCAGGTCAACATGATATTGCACGTGAAAGTGGAGAAGAGCGTGCTCGATATGTCCGTACAACCATTAAATTATGAAATCCACTCTTTTGTAAAATAATACATACCATCTTAAAATATCCCCTACTTTTTGTGACCAGTATACTAGGGATTAAATCTCATATTTGCCACTGCTTTTAGCGGATATCGTGGAAAGAAAGAGAGTGAGGGAGATATATATATATATATATATATATATATATATATATATATATATATATATATATATATATATATATATATATATATATATATATATATATATATATATATATATATATATATATATATATATATATATATATATATATATATATATATATATATATATATATATGTATATATATGTATATGTATATGTATATATATGTATATGTATATGTATATGTATATATATATATATATAGATATATATATATATATATATATATATATATATATATATATATATATATATATATATATATATATATATATATATATATATATATATATATATATATATATATATATATAACTATTTTTAACATAATTACATAAAAGTAAGGTACAACTACAAAGAGGCAAAATGTGATAAAAATTCATACATATTTTATATTATAGCCTAACATTTTTTTATTTGGGATTGTCCGGCCGACACAGAAATTATCCGCCTCTTGTCTGTTCTTGCGGTTCGAGTGAAGACCCCTTGTGTCGCCTGCTTGGCGCCGTCTTTTGTATCATTGTTGTATGGTTGTTTCCTTTATTATCTTTCATTGTCCCGCCACGTTGAATTACTTGCAAACTACGTTCGTAACCTAAAGGGTACTTACCATTGTCCAGTATCAGACACGTTTTAATTGGCCCGTCGTCCGACCTAACGATTACTTACATTTAAGTCCCAAATGGGGGGAAATTCTGGAGTGGTTGATGTCAAGGGTTGCCTCCCTTGCTCTGCAGTAGTGGTCAAACAGTTGCCAAAACCTAGAGTATCTAATGTCGGTCTTCAAAGGTGTCTACCTTCGCACAAGATTACTCTTGACAGAGTTGTAGATAAAAGGATAATGATGATTCTACCTCGAAATAGTCTTCACAAGATATTTCAGAAGTCAAGAACAATACTGAATGATTCTGAGCACGTTAACTTTTTATTTGGCCTGCCGCCTTTTGTGAAGATGTATATTGTATGATTTAGCTCGTTCAAACCCCCAGCTGATTTAATTCAGTGAAATTCCTCTTATTAGCTTGATATATATATATATATATATATATATATATATATATATATATATATATATATATATATATATATATATATATATATATATATATATATATCAGAGGGTTCTGAGTCATACCTGTGCCTTTCGCTGTGTAATAATTCAACTATGAATTTGTCTAAATCAACTTATACAAATTTAATGATCAATTACTTTAAAACTTGTAAATAAATGTTCGTTGGAGATTTAAAAAAATAGAAATTATTTAGGCTTGATGAATATAGGCAAATAAAGTTTGGTTGTGTTTGGCCGGTTAAAACTGGGACTTGCCAAAATGCTGAAGTGCCGATGCTGCTTTTCCGTAGATTCGCCTCTGTAGTGAGTGCACGTTTCCAGATTAGTTCAGGAAGTAACCTCTCCTGGTCAAGGCAAGAATTTTCACACCAGTGGAACGCAGGTTTACAAATGTCGATCGAGCTCTTGAACCACAAAACGGTAGCACAGCAAATGGTCTCTCCTGATCGTACCACAAATAGTCGGGTCGCCTCGTACTGGTACCACAAACTTTAGAGGGAATAAAAGAACAAATTCCGCTGCTAAGTCTTTGGCTTCCTGATGTTAATCAGGCGCATTTTCCGCTGTCCGTCAGCCGTTTGTTTTCTCAGATTTTTAAATCTCCCTGAGCGTATATCGTATCACTCAGGACATATGATGAAAAATCACCAGTATGTCAGTTAATTTAATGACAAATTTGTGACTGGACAGCGACAGTGGCTTATGCCTGAAGGAACATATTAAGTTTACATACATTCACAAAATGATAATATACAACTATGCACAGGTTGATGTAATCATCACTCATTCCATGCTCCATTTGGAGTCTGGGGTTACCTCTGCTTTTGGTTCTTCCGTGAGAACTAGCATGAAGCAATCACCAGCACTTGCTGTGGTGGTTCAAGAATGTATCCTTTTCACATGCTGAGGTTGCCAGCCTAATATGAATCTTTAACATCACTAGCAAGTATAAGCATGTCTAATTCAAAGTATAAGAAATATATTACACCTCACACTAATAACAAGAAATCTTAGACTGCTTGCTTAGGTAAATAGTCTTGGCAACTTGATATAGATGCCGAGAACACACGTCAGGGTATTTAGTTCTATTGAAAAACCCTCTGCAACTGTGTGCGTATGTCCTGTATAGTCCGGTTTCTGTATGAATAACTTAGGGTTTCCCTGCTGTAGTGTTCAGATGTGTTCCACTAAGTCTGGTCCTTTTCAAAGTCAGAATCTTTACTTCTATTGTTTCCTGCCTTCAGTCCGAGCTGTCTACTTGACGTGTCGGGAAATGCAGTGCCGTACATCTAAAATGTTCTACATTATATCTCAGACTTCACCCACGCAGTCTTGATGACTCCTATTTGGCAACTCCCAATCAAAGCGATTGTATATGACAACTCGAATTGCTTAACCAATGGCATTCAAAGTACATGTTATGATAGAGTAGAGCTTATGCAATTTCCTGCGTGACTCATACGTTTTAAAATTTAAACAGCCACTTTCCGTATATGGAATTGAGATTTCTGTAAAGTGTAGTCAAAGTTTACTTATATCACTCTTCCCGCTCACTCTTCAAAATGTCTTCCAAGATTGCGATTATCTATAATCTCCAATCCCAAGTAACTCGGAAGTCTGATTTCATAGTTTAACAGACTCTGCCGATCTCTTGTATCACAGGACTTGTCGCAAATCCGACTGCCTGTCTAGACACATCGTGGATTATGCAATTAAACCCATATTGCAAGTCCATTCTACTGTCAAGTCGGAAATGATTATGCAATCCCGAATAAACACTTTATGCTCGCATTTACCTGGAATAAATGTGGTATTATCACGTTAGTGATTCAATTAATCTCTCAAGAATGGGCGATTGTCTGGCCCGTCATGCATCGAAGCGTGAAACGTGAACAATGATAGTAGGAAGAAGGGTAACAATTCTGAGTAGAGGGTAGACACGAAATTATGTGCGTTAAATATGCCGAAATAATAGATAATGAAGGCGATGAGAGGAAATTACGAAAAAGCAAACGAGACGATTTGTCACAATTGATATGAAATAGAGGTTTTGAAAGTCCCAAGGGAGGGGCGATCGCCCCGTCGCCACACCCTTGGATCTGCCAATGAAGTTAATAGATTTTTTATCCCAACATATTTTCTAAATGTACAGATATCTTTTAAAATCTTGCCTTTGGTACGTACTTAAAAAGTAGAAAAAAAATTATTCAAAATAAAGCTTTCTAATACTCCGTCTCGGAATCATTGCGTTAAGGAAGTATCGACTTGAGCGTCTAAATCGGCCGAGTTACTCCTAATGTAATGAAATCCATTCATTGTCTACTGTTAAATATAAATATAAGATACGAGTCGTAGACACCGGAAATACAAACAGGCTGAAAATTCGAAAAATTATGTCCAAAATCAAACATCCGTCATTATTAAGCATGAGAATAAATTAAAATGCGCATTCTTTCAATAGGAATATAATTTAGTTTCCGGGCGGTAATTGCGTCGAGAAAAGATAGCAATTTTGGTGGGAAATTTAGGTTTGGGAACAGGACGTTGTATATGGGGTGGGGCGGGGTGAGGGTGGGGGGGGAGGAGTAGTTGTAATAAAAGATGTAGCAGTAGTGGTGTAATAAAAGGTAAAGGAACCCGTTACACGCCCATTGAGGCATATTGGGAATATGGTGTTAGGCCCATATTATCTTGACCGTCGGCACACGAGGGGTGATGTGGTCGGCATCACGCCGGCCGCCTTAACCTTCCCAGAGTAGCTCTGGTACCCATTTGGGGCTGGGTCGACCCAGGAGCCGTTTGTGGCCTAAAAATTTTCCGCCTCATCTGGGGATCGAACCATAGACCACTGCGCTAGGAAGCCAGTGCACTAACCACTATGCTACCGCGGCTCCCAGTGGTGTAATAGTCGTGGTAATATTACTGAATTACTTAGTCGTTCCCCTTCTACCGTGAGGTGTAGAGGTTTGAAAGAGAGAGCTCCAGTAGTAATAGTTACAATAGTAAACGATCAGTGTCATGAAGCGGAGAATAGTCACATCTCAGCCTTTCAATAGTTATATCTCAACCTTACAAAAGTCACATCTCAGCCTTACAATAGTTACATCTCAGCCTTACAATACAAACATCTCAGCCTTACAATAGTTACATCTCAACCTTACAATAGTTACATCTCAACTTACCAATAGTCAGTTCTCAGCCTTACAATAGTCACATGTCAGACTTATAATAGTCACATCTCAGCCCTGTAATAGTCACTTTTCAGCCTGTAATAGTCACATTTCAGCCTGCCAATAGTCACATCTCAGCCTTACAATAGCCACATGTCAGCCTTACAATAGTCACATCTCAGCCTTACAAAAGTCACATCTCAACCTTACAACAGTCACGTCTCAGTTTTACAATAGTCAAATCTCAACCTTACAATAGTCACATCTCAGCCTTACAACAGTCACATGTAAGCCTTATAATAGTCACATCTCAGCCTTACAATAGTCACATCTCAGCCTTACAATAGTCACATCTCAGCCTTACAATAGTTACAAGTCAGCCTTACAAAAGTCACATCTCAGTCTTACATTAGTCACATCTCAGCCTTACAATATTCACATCTCAGTCTTACAAAAGTCACATCTCAACCTTACAACAGTCACATCTCAGCCTTACAACAGTCACATCTCAGCCTTACAATAGTTACATCTCAGCCTTACAATATTCACATCTCAGTCTTACAATATTCACATCTCAGTCTTACAAAATTCACATCTCAGTCTTACAAAAGTCACATCTCAGCCTTACAACAGTCACATCTCAGCCTTACAACAGTCACATCTCAGCCTTACAACAGTCACATCTCAGCCTTACAATATTCACATCTCTTCTTCTTCTTCTTCCATCCTTAGCCACCAACCGGCAAAGCAGTATGTGGCCAGTACGCCTAGTGGCGTCTTAGGGCAACAACAAATTGATCAATCTATCGCTGTTTCCACCACGCCTAGTGGCGTCTTTGTGGAACAAAAACAGACCAAACAATCTATCGCTGTTTCCGTAATCAGATTGGTTGGCAAGCAGGTGATCAGCCCACTGTGCGAAGTTTTTACGGGATGGGGTAAACAGCCCCATGCCCAAACCCTCCTTAGTCGCTTTTTACGACATGCATGGTAGGGTGCAGTGTTACTATTCTTTGCTCCCCTTTCGGGTCCCGGCAACACACGGGTGATTCACATCTCAGTCTTACAAAATTCACATCTCAGTCTTACAAAAGTCACATCTCAGCCTTACAACAGTCACATCTCAGCCTTACAACAGTCACATCTCAGCCTTACAATAGTCACATCTCAGCCTTACAATATTCACATCTCAGTCTTAAAAAATTCACATCTCATTCTTACAAAAGTCACATCTCAGCCTTACAACAGTCACATCTCAGCCTTACAACAGTCACATCTCAGCCTTACAACAGTCACATCTCAGCCTTACAATATTCACATCTCAGTCTTACAAAATTCACATCTCAGTCTTACAAAAGTCACATCTCAACCTTACAACAGTCACATCTCAGCCTTACAATAGTCACATCTCAGCCTTACAATAGTTACAAGTCAGCCTTACAACAGTCACATCTCAGTCTTACATTAGTCACATCTCAGCCTTACAATATTCACATCTCAACCTTACAACAGTCACATCTCAACCTTACAACAGTCACGTCTCAGTTTTTGTCACGGGTTGCCTCCCCTTAGCTCTGCAGTAGTGGTCCAACAGTAGCCAAAACTCAAGAGTAACTAATGTGGGTCTTAGCACAAGATTACTCTTGGCAAAGTTGAAGGTAGAAGGATAATGATGTTTCTACTTCAAGGGAGTGTTCGCAAGATATTCAGAAAAGCGAGAACAATGCTGCATGAGGCCGAGCAAATGTTAACTCTAGTATCTGCCGTCAACTTTGTGATAGATAGGGTTTTCTTATAATTCGTTAGCTCGTTCAAGCCCCCAGCTTAGTTAAATCAGCGACATTTCTTTTATTATTATTGTATAGCTCTCTTTAAGTGTATTTAAGGAATTATCTGAGACATTGTTGTAGTCATTTAATTGTGGTAGTTGTGTATTGGTGGCGATGACTACAACCTTTGTACTGATAACGCGAATATTACTTTTCAGTTAAGTGGCGATCAGGCCAACAGTAATACGAGCAGGGGCACGTCAAATGTGCCAATGTCAAATGAAGCATACTGGAACTCTTTGGTAAACTGGATAAAATTTATTTGACGATCAACGTTGAACGAGACAAGACGTCTGACATTGACGTTTGACATATTAATAAACATGATGAGATGTCAAAAATATATTCTCACTGTTCACGTATGACTGGACATCTTAGTTAACAAATCCATGTTCATGAATTATCAGGCAGTTTGGATCATGAGATTAATTTTATAACGGCTGTCTTCTCAAGGGCAGAGGTAATTATTATGATCCATAGTATATAATACATCCTAAATATTTCATCTTTAAATGGCCTCGTAAATAAGAAATCTGGAACCTCTAAACATCATAATTGAGGCCTTACAATGCATATAAATTCTAAAGTTCTGAATTTGAATGACCTCTCCTTATGTGCCGTAATCCTTAGGACGGCGAACAAATACTTTATCCATGTAGTTACGTTTCTGTAACTCAATTTCTTCAAAATAATAGGCTGGATTTCAATGACTTCGCTTTATATATTATCCATTTCAATACATCCAAATGAAGGGTCAACGATTCTCATGGAATGTACTGACTAGATTCAGTATGACCAAAAGATGTAGAATATATTTACATTATTATAAATGAACTTACTGTAAAATCTTCACGGCGATGGCTTCCGTATGGAAGGCCGTATACAATCGATTTCAACAGAAGATAACCCACCATATGAGGTTCAAACAAACAGACATCAGTCTGACTTGATTCACAGCCCTGACATCTCTCTCTGGAGGTCACTACGTCATCTAGTGTTTAGCAACAAAAACGGGAAATACTTACGCACAAATATGTGCTCTTCCGTGCGTGATGAATTTAATTTACAAATATATTCTTACCACATTAGTTGATGCGTACCCTCTTAACAGTAGTAAGACTATGTCAACTATTATACTGTTAAGGAACCCAAAAAGGACGCAACAAGCAGTCAGCAAAACCGGATAGTCTGGGGCTGCAATTGACAACGAAATATGACTGAACAGTATTAAATACCTGTTAGTGATTTATTCCTTGGAATGTTGCTGCGTCAACATTTGGTAAGCAAATCTGAAAGTGACCACTGTTTGTTTGTTGTGAGCGAATGGATAGAAAGATACTTATTTCTTAGGTTACTACTAACATACCAATCTTCTTTATGTATTTCTCACTAATCTGAGTGTCCACGGGATAGGTTAAATTAAGGACTTATTCTTTACCCGTCCTGACTATTCCCACTCTGTCGGGACTTTCCTTGTTTTTTCCTTTATAAGAGGGAGGGCCTATTAGATTTTATTTCATTTTCCCTGTAAACTAAAATTCATTGATGTAAATGCTTTTAATGATGTTGTGATATTTCTAGTGAAAATAAAGATACTAAACCTTAAGCTAACTTGTATAGTGTTGGTCAAACCCCTGCTCTGCCCATATATATATATTATATATATATATATATATATATATATATATATATATATATATATATATATATATATATATATATATATATATATATATATATATATATATATATATATATATATATATGTTATCCATAGTGTGTGTGTTTACGTCTGTACGTATTTCTGTCACAAAATTGTGTGTACATGAGAGTGGTGTAACTTGTACTTAGTACAAGAAAAGAAAGTGCGTCTAATTTAAATATTGTCGTAAGATAGGCTGGATTAGAGCAATTACTCAATCCAAGACTGTTCTTTCTCTCTTACACTTCCCCCCCCCCCCCCCCCGCGTGAAACAGAAACCTATTTCTTACACCTTATTCTCACATAGCTACCACTATCACCTCTGCTCGGACGGGACCATAAATATCTCAGACCTACCTTATCAAAAATTACGACACCCCTCTTCCTATTCCACCATCCCATCTATCTCAGACCTTTTACCCTCGCTGAGACTTAATATTAATCCCATGTGAGCGGAAAAACATTCATTACGTTTTAAATTGAATAGATTTATGTTTAACTTTACATTGGTTGAAAAGGTTGAAAATTTTCAATACTTTTAGAGTGAATATGGTTACATTTACATCTACACTGGTTGACAATGTTAATAATATAATAATTACCGGCATATACATCATTCTCTCATTATTCCCTCCCTACTCCATATGGAACTTAGGACTACCTCTGCTTTTAGTTCTCTATAAGAAACTCGCAAAAAGTAGTCACCAGCCCTTGCAGTGGTGGTTCATGTAATCATCATTCTATATGCTGAGGTTGCCAGCCTCAAATGACTTGTATATCCGCTTTGCAATTTTCACATATTAATATTCACATATCAATATATACTTATTATTTCACGTGTTAATAATGCCGAACATAGAATTATAACACGTGTTCTGGGGTTGTTGCTTTATAATAACCTCTCACTGTGACTCCGTGTTTCAGATTCCTCAGATTCCGGTTTCCTTGCTAATAATGGTAGAGTTTTCCTGGGCTTTTAAGTCCTCCAGAGGCTCAAACAAGTCCGGTCCGATAAATGGATTCTGATTCTATTCTTAGCTCTAGCTGGTCTAGTTGTCTCTTGACGAGTTGAATTTCACAGTGCTTTACCTCAACTTTCGTCCCACGCACGTTGTTGTTTACTATTAAACCAGGCTCCAATAACAAATGTTGTTTACATCTCGAATGCCGGCCAAATTACTCCACCATTCACGCGCATAAATCTGATCTGTAACAGTCAGGCCAGGGACCTAAGACGCGTCAACAGTGAGGAACGCAGGTAGCGAGCCATAGCTAGACTGCTTGCGTCAGGGTCAGCGAACCAGAGCTGATCAAGACCCTACTCCACCTCCAAGTGGTGGTCCTGGAAACAGGCTGCATCACTGTAGTCTGGCTGAGTGAATAGGGATCGAAGAGGGAAGGCTAACCCGGTCCCAAAATGCCGTGCTGAAGTCGGATGTGTCGGCTGAAAGGCGCAAATATCGCAGCTCCGTTGTAAACGGACACAATGCAACCAACGTCCTTTTCAGGACGAACGAAGAAGAAGTAACAGTCAATCAAAAGTCAATCATATGCTCAGTGGACTATAGTGAGCTGCCTAGCTCAGGCGTTGGAGTAGCTGGCTTTAGGCTAGCAGATAGACAATGTTTGTCCTTTTCAGGACTTAGTATTTATCAACGCTGATCGGGTTAGCAGTCAACAGAGTTCACTTATTTTTGGTTGGCATATGCGCTCAGATATAACCACATAGGTTTAAAGGAACGCGCCTCGCCACAAGAAGGCAAAAAAAAAAGTAACAGTCAGGCTAACGAGGATGGTGTACCCCTTACTAGGACAAAGAACAAAGGAATCGCCTACGTTACGGATATAATGACTTCTTCAGGGACACAAAAACGAAAACGGTAAAGAAAAGAATGTGAGAACTAAGTTAAATGCATTTTTAAATTCAATGATTAACAGCCGTAAAAGAAAGATGTTAAAATCGCTCTAATAAATTTAAGTTACAGCACTGTTCCTGCTCCGGAAAATTACAATAGACACACTGTTGCCACTTTGGAAATTTCCAGTGATAATTAATAATCGTAGTAAACCTATTCACCCTTCTCATGGTCTCATGGACAATGTCATCAAAGAGTGTAAGGAAGAGACAAACAAGTATTCATTTGGATACTGGAAGATGAGACTGGTCTGTATTTCGGAGCTGGCATTTGCCGATTATGTAGCCATGATTTCTAAATAAGAAGCGCATTTTCAGTCCCACCTACAAGTTTGGAAGGAACAGTTAGAGAACAGAGAGATGGTCATCAGCAGCTCCTAAACGAAAACCATTGTGATCTCAAGAAAAGAGAAAAGTTATCAGATCATGCTGGAAGGATAAGCCCCAGGGCATGCCATCCAGTTTAAATACCTTGGAGCTGTAATAGACTAGAAGGGAGACATCAAAGAAGAGTAGGCTAAACGAAGAGCAGCAGATGGGAGACTTTTCCGGGAATGTTATTCGAGGATTCTGCGAGAATATATAAATTGGTCAGAAGATGAAGATGGATCACGGATGTGAGTCACAAGCAATTACTACAAACCTCAAGAGCCATCCCGTCTAATTGGTTGTACTTATGATATATAGTGTAGCTAATTCAAGGTTGCATAATTTAGTCTAACAGTATTTAACAAGAACAAAACTAAATATATAGTAATTGTGAAGGTCTGATGATGTTCTTACAGTGCATATGACTAATGACAAGTGAAAGTCAGTTAAATCTCTAACTGGAAACAACAGGCCTTTATACCACCTCCCACTGAATATTATTTTTGTATGGTGTTTTTGTTTGGTTTTGTTTTATCTCCTTTTTGCTTGTTTGGTTTTTTTTTTTTTTTTTCTAATTCAAACAAAATTGGTATTTTGGTTTGCCATATTTACAATGATTTGACAGATGTGATGCCACTTTCCTGTATCGGCAGTTATTCATCTTATTTGGAGTCGAAAACACTATATATCCTAATTATAACACATCGGAGGTTGAACGGAATATTTTTCATGTTAAAAAAACAATAATAATTTTGATTTCCGATATCTAAAGATGAAGATGGTTTTAGCCTCCCAAATACTGCTTTGTCAAAGCAAACGAACAAACTGAACTTGGAAGATAAGTATATAAACTAATAAAACGGTATTGAATCAGTTTTACAAATAACAGTTCACATGAAACAATGGACGTTTCAGGTTTTACCCTTCGTCAACCACAAACAGGTGACAAAGACAAGAATTACATATAGGCCTAGGTACTACAAAAACATACGATGATAAGAAACAATACAAAATGAGCGATACAAGCGATGGAAAAAGTACAATGATAATACCTGATAAGGCATAATGAACAAATGTAAAAGTATAAAACAAGAGAAGTACACAAAATATAGTAGTCACGAAACGGAAACAGTTCACATGAAACAATGGACGTTTCGGGTTTTACCCTTCGTCAGCCACAAACAGGTGACAAAGACAAGAATTACTTATGCTATGAACTTGGAAGAGCGTGATGGCTTACAACGAAAACTCACCACTCTCCAACCAAATATCGATACCCTTCAATACTCATCATCCCCATCCTTTCCATTAATGACTTTAACCAGTTCAATAGAAAAGTAAATGTTAATGTATGTGCTTATATAATCACTTTCATATATTTTCTGGTATTTTGTAAGCATTCAATGATTCCATGGAGGGATCGGAACTCAGAAAAGTTTACGGAACCCTGATCTATGCAAATCCCCGACATCAACCGTAATCGCGAATTGCGCAGGCGCGGTCCTTGTTAGCAACAGGTTTGTCGTCAAGTATGGATGGATTTCGGGTAACACAACTTTTTAAACTTTTTATTTGAACTATTTCACTGCCCCTGAAAAGTTTGTTGCTTGATATAATGGTTAGAAAAACGCTTAATATTGACTGCCAGATCTTCATAAAATAAGTTTTTGCACACCATTGCTATGATTAGAGGAAACAGTATTTTAGTATTAGTCAAACAGTATTTAACAAGAACAAAAGTTAATATATAGAAATCGGGAATATGAAGGTCTGATGCTGTTCTTACAATACATATGGCTTTTGACAGGTGAAAGTCAGTTAAATATCTGTTAAAGCTAGTTATATAACTGGAACCAACAGGCCTTTACATCCCTTAATATTATTCTTCTTTGGAGTTTCTGTGATTTTGTTCGGTTTTATCTCGTTTTTGTTTGTTTGGGTTTTTTAAATTGTTTTTTTTAACATACAAGCATAATTGGTAATTGTGATTTACCCTATTTACAATGATTTGACAAGTCTGATGCCACTTTCCCATATCGACAGTTATTCATGTTATTTGGAATTGAAAACATGAAGGTCTGATGCTGTTCTTACAATACATATGGCTTTTGACAGGTGAAAGTCAGTTAAATATCTGTTAAAGCTAGTTATATAACTGGAACCAACAGGCCTTTACATCCCTCCCCCTTAATATTATTCTTCTTTGGAGTTTGTATCTAGTTATTTTGTCTGTGTTTTCTGTGTTTTTTTTTGGTTTTCTGACTCTCTTTAATAATTATTTTGTTTGTTTGGGTTTTTATGTAAAAACACTGTTTTTTTTTTAAAGAGCATACAAGCATAATTGGTAATTGTGATTTACCCTATTTACAATGATTTGACAAGTCTGATGCCACTTTCCCATATCGACAGTTATTCATGTTATTTGGAATTGAAAACAAAATATATCCTAACTATAACCCATCAGAAGTTGGGTGGGATATTTTTCATCATTAATTTTTTTTTTTTTTAATGATTAAGGAAACCATTATATTGAAGAGACTGAATGCCCCTCTCCCCTTTCCTTTAGTGTCTGCTAACACAACACATATCAGTCATATTTTTATACGTTCTTTGTGCTAGCTTTGTTTCGATTTCAGCAAGCAAAGTACACGCCATTCATCAAACTTTCAACACACAAGGCCTGTCATTTATATTAAGGAGCATGTCCAAAGATACAAGGCCTTGTGGTCTGGCAATATCAGATAATTTAAATTATAATAAATGAGAGAGAATTGATTCTATTAAAATAAAACATTACCTTGATAAAAGGCAACTACAGTAGACAAGGTCTGCGATGTTGCCCCATATTGCTAGACAGGCTATCTATATTTACATTACAGCTAGGCATAACCTAACACCAGCCCCGTTTTGAGCTTTGTCAAAATTAATATGGATCAACAAAGTTTTAAAAAAAAATTAAAATTCCTACTTAAGCAGAAATGCCCCATGTTTGCCCAGTACGGGAACCCCAAGTATACAGTCACTCCTCTCAGCCCATTGATTTTAGAGTTCCCCTTCTTTGAATAATGACGACAATTATAATTATGTATAACCCGAGGTGGGTCCCCTGGAGCAAACTTTGGGACTGTTTGGCAAGGAAGAACATTCCAGCACCTCAGATTCATGCTATACAGAGCTTCTACAAGTCTTGCAGAAATTATGTGAGGACAGCAAACTATAAGTCAGAAGAGTTCAGGACCACCACTGGTGTAAGACAAGGCGATATCCTGTCACCTTATCTTTTCATACTCCTCATGGACGATGTCATCAAGGCATGTAAGGAGAGAACAAGAAAGTATTCAGTGGGGTACTGGAAGATGAGACAGGTCTGTATTTCAGAACTAGCATTTGCTGATGATGTTGTCCTGATTGCTAAATCAGAGACACATCTCCAATCCAACCTGCAAGTCTGGAAGGAAGAGCTGGAGAAGAGAGGGATGGTCATAAGCAGCTCTAAAACAAAATCCATGGTGATATCACGAGAAGAAAGAAAACATCAGATTAAGTTGGGAGAACAGGTCCTGGAGCAGGTCGACCACTTTAAATATCTTGGAGCTATTATAGACCGAAAGGGGGGCATCAAAGAAGAGTTGGCCACTCGAAAAGCAGCGGCTGGGAGACTTTATCAGGCCATAAATTGAGGATTCCTCAGCAAGAAAGAGGTTGGTAAGAAAACGAAGATGGCTGTATACCTATGTCCCAGTCTTGACATATGGATGCGAGTCATGGGCAATGACTACAACCCACAAAAGCCAGATCCAAACCTCAGAAATGAGGTATCTGCGGAAGGTGGTTGAAGTAACAAGAAGAGACATGGTCCGCAACCAGACGATACGTCAAGGCCTAAAATCCCACCTGCTGGGTGATGACACCTTGACCCCTTGAAATCATTTGCCTCAAATCTAAAGGAGTTTTTGTACAGTCTTATCCATTCCATTATGTTGTGACTATGCTATCTCAATCATATCTCAAAGTCTGCATATCTTTAAATGTGAATTATCTTTTTTTTTGTGTTTTGTTTTTTTAAGATTACAGATTGTATTTCAAAGGGGTCGCCAAGTTCTGTCTATATTTTGCGAGCAGTTGAAGATGGCAAGTTTTATGCACTCAAAATGGTAAGATGGTATTTTTTGTACCTTTTTCACGTTTTTTTTCTTCTACTCAGCCATCCATGTCTGAAGAAGGTCCTCTGGTAAGGAGGAGCATGGCACATTCTAGAGAAAGCCGAAAGGAGCCTGGGTGCTGACTCACCTTTTTTCTTTGAAAATCTTAAAACTTAGCACCTGGAATGTTCATACATCAAACAAACAAGGGAAAACTGCAGAGGTGGCAGCAAAAATGTTGAACTACAGCATTTTAATCCTGGTACTGTGCAAAACACTGGAAGGGCATAGAAAAGATGAAAATCAACACATAAAAAAATGGTGCTGTCCTTGAGACATGAGGAAAACAAGTGCACACCATACTGATGGAATCCTTCTAATGCTGTTAAAAGAAGCAAATAAATAAATATAGGTAATTAACAGGCACATGTTGGACAGAAAGGAGGACACACCAGACAAGAGAAAAGAATTGTAAGTGATAGGGTTACCTTACTGATAATTGAACCAAGGACTGACTAGTCAGCACCATCACCTTGCTATGTAAGTAAAATCATGCAAGGACACACAGCCAATTCAATAATAACAATAATAGCCCCTTCATTCATAACTGACTATGGGATTGTACCCCTGATGCGACCACCTCAGCTGCTTATTTTCCTGGTTTTCCTTTTGACGTCTCCCCTCCTCTACCTGCCTTGAGAGCCCCCTTTCACCCAGTCTGAGACAGCGCTGTAGATAGCATCGTCACCCAGCGCGATTAGCAACCCCACCCCCCAAAAACAGTGCTTCATTAGCTGAGATCATTCTCATGACACCAACACAGCTATGGTGTATAGGACCCATGAACGACCCAGAAATTTAAAGACTCATTCATTATTTACATTATTTATTTAAAAGAAGCAAGGAAAGCACTCATAAAATGGGAAGCAATGGGATCCAGCATAATGTCACCAACATTCAAAATGGCCAAAAAGAAAATAAAGATAAAAATGATTTAGTTTTATGCACCAACCAAAGACAAGAATCCATTAAAAGAAGAATTTTATACTAGACTACAAAGTAGTAAAAGTTACTCGGAGTAACCAAGAGGACATGCACACCATCATAGCTGGCAGAAGCTGAAGTTGGGTTGGCCACGTCCTCAGAGAAGAGACCCTGATGCTATCACAAGAACAGCTATGCTATGGACCCCTGAAGGAAAGTGAAAGAGAGGCAGACCAAAAACAACTTGACGGAGAACTGTAGAGGCTGAGATGCAAAGAATGAAACAGAGCTGGGGCACTGAATGAAGGATGGCCGCTGACCGAACAAAGTGAAAGCAGTTTGTTGCTGCCCTACAAGACGCCACCAGGCGTGATGGCCACTGACTGCTTTGACAGTCGGCTTCTAAGGACCAAAGAAGAAGACAAAGTAGCAAGGAAAAAAAAAAGAAAGAAACGATATCACAATTTTGATGAATGACCTAAATGCTAAGATAGATGCAGATGCCTATAACAACCTTGAAGACCTCGTGAGTAAACATGGGCCTGGGACAATGGACGAAAATGGAGTACTATTCATAAACTTCTGTGCTTCACACCAACTTGCTATAGAGGAAGCATGCTTCTGCCTCTGAATTTTTTATCGCCTATGCTGATTCTAAGTAAAGTTGTTTCAGTTCATATCTAAAAGACAGAGGTAACGGTCATCTAGAAGAAAATGACATCTTTCAGAATGCGCTATCAAAGTAAATAAAACAGTTTTAAAACAGGTCAATAAATTTAAATACCTAGACACCTCAATAACATCCGATAGATGTATTAAAGTAGAAAGTAAATTTATTTCGAGTTCAATAGCCCAGGCAAAAACAGCAATCCATAAAATGATAAAAATGTTATGCAATAATTCTTTGTCAGCAGAAATAAGAAAGAAAATTCTTCAGTGCCACAGAGATGTGGTTTTACAGCAGAAGAACAGCTAAAAAGTCGTGATGATGTTCTGAAAAAAGCTAATTCAAAATGGATGCTTATGACCCACATCAGAAGGAAGCAGTTGATTTTCTTTTGGCATGTAACGAGAAGAAAAAAAGCTGGGATATATCATGATAACAGGTACAATTGACTGGAGCAGATCGACCACTTTAAATATCTCGGTGCTATTTTAGACTGAAAGGGAGGCATCAAAGAAGAGTTGGCCACTCGAAAAGCAGCAGCTGGGAGACTTTTTCAGGCCATAAATCGAGGATTCCTCAGCAAGAGAGAGGTTGGTAAGAAAACGAAGATGGCTGTATATGCTCCACCTATGTCCCAGTCTTGACATATGGATGCGAGTCATGGGCAATGACTACAACCCACAAAAGCCAGATCCAAACCTCAGAAATGAGGTATCTGAGGAAGGTGGTTGAAGTAACAAGAAGAGACATGGTCCGCAACCAGACGATATGTCAAGGCCTAAAATCCCACCCCCTGCAGACCCAAGTAGAACAGTCCCAACTAAGATAGTTTGGCCATGTCTGCAGAATGGGAGAAGATCGGCTACCACGACAAGCATGGGAAACAAAGAGCCAGGGATCCAGACCCCCAGGACAACCCAGAGTCTGCTGGGAGGACAACATTAGACAATCTTTGAAGGACCGAGGAGTAGAATGGAAACAGGCCAGGAGGAAGACAGCCGATAGGGTAGTCTGGCGCTCTCTCTTCCAAACTTCTACACCTCACCATAGAAGGGGAACGATTAAGTAAGTAAATAAGGTAAAATTGAAAGAAAAAGGGATAGAGGGCGACATAGAGAGAAGAAGCTGCACAATTTGACATTGTGGCATGGAAAGACATTCACAACAGAATTGATAAAAAATGAACAAGTGGCAGAAATGTCTTTATCCATCTACCTTCTTATTTTTATTATTTTAACAGTGATTCTTAATTATTTGTTGTCTTACAGGTCTATATCCCTCCATATAAACACTCGAAAACCAAAATATTCTGAAAATTGAAAGTTCCTTTGAGCTATTTTGGGCTTCTTTTCTATCACAATTTGGGTGATTTTGGGCAATTTTGATCTAAAATGCTTCATTATTTACTGAGTATATGAGGAGAACTACCGTAAGACAACAACATAAAATTTGTGTTATTGTTTTTTTTTTCATTATTTACTACAGTTTATAAAATTGTGAATTACATTTAATCATGAAAAGGCAACAAATATTTATTGTTATAATTTCAGACAGAGTGCCTGGATGAGAGCGAAGCCATCAAGGCATACCATGAGGCAAGTTGACATGACATGTTTGCTGTAGAAGATAGATTTCATGTTGTTCCTAGGAGTCTTTGAATAGACAAAGAATTAATAGGACGACTGTCTTTCTCAAGCATGTCCTAAGAGCTGACTAATATGAGGTTGTGGATGAGGTTGGCCATGTAGATCTTGGGAGTATCCATGGAGACAACAACAGAATAGACTACTGCTTCCACATACATCTTGTCAGAGCTGACTAATATGAGGTTGTGTATGGGCTGACAATCTCATCATGTACAAGAAATTGCTACAGAAGCCACTGCCACAAGAGTATGTGAATACGTTAGCACCAACTTCTTGCAACTGGCCGTCTGCAGTAGTGGCTGAATGCTGTGTAAAGAGAGATGATGATGATGGGGTTGGCAACAATATGATGTAAAACCATTTGCTACTGGGAACCACGGTAGCGCAGGGGTTAGAGCACTGGCTTCCTAGCTCGGTGGTCCATGGTTCGATCCCCAGTTGAGGTGGGATTTTTTTTAGACCGCAAACGGCTCTGGGGTCGACCCAGCCTCATGAATTGGGTTCCAGAACAACTCTGGGAAGGTTAAGGCGGCCGGCGTGATGCTGACCACATCACCCCTAGTGTGCCGATGGTCAAGGAAATATGGGCCTAACACTGTATTTCCAATATGCTACTGAAACTACCACTGCAAGAGCTCATGAAGGCTGTCATAGAGGCTTCTGGGGGAGCTGTATGTTCCATAAGGAGCTAAAGGGAAATGATGAAGGTGACATTTTTGGCAGACTCATCATGTCAATAAATTGGCACACGAACTACTACTGCAAGATTACATGAATGTTTCGGTGTAGGCTTCCTGCAGCTGGCCGTCTGCCGTGGTAGTTCAATGCTTCATAAGGAGGGACAAGAAATATGATGATGGTGTGCATACATAATATTAGATAGTGGAGAGAACTGCTGCCCTCCCATGCAAGCCATAAGAGGTCTTATTTTGAGGTTTGCATGGAGCTGGGAACTTCATCACGATACCCTTTAGCTCCTCAAGGAACATAGGCCTTCCACAAATCAGTGTTGTTGACTCGAATCAGTTGACTTGGACTAAGTCACCACAGCAACTCGACTCAAGACGACTTGAGATTTAGCCATTAGCGACTCAATTCGACTCGAGACTTGCCAATTTTGGTGAAATGACTCGTTATCCTCATTCATAATGCACTCTTTATTAATTAGGAGAAAAAAAAAGCTCTGGTGTTAAACAAATATCACCCAAACATTACAAGAATTCCGTTGTGCAAACACATTTTATTTCAAAGTAGGAAACATAATTGGACATTGTTGCTTGACAAACATCTCCAGACACAGCGACCATCAGAACAATAATATTCTTTGGCTGTGTAAACATTACCATCCCCCCTGAAGGAGAAAATATACTGTGGGCATTTATTGGTGGGGAAACAACTAGAACTTACTTACTTAGTCGTTCCCCTTCAACCATGAGGTGTAGAGGTTTGGAAGAGAGAGTGCCAGACTATCCTATCGGCTGTCTTCCTCCTTGCCTGGTTCCATTCTAGTCCTCGGTCCTTCAAAGATTGTCTAATGTTGTCCTCCCAGCGGACTCTGGGTTGTCTTGGGGGTCTGGATCCCTGGCTCTTTTTTTCCCATGCTTGTCGTGGTAGCCGATCTTCTCCCATTGTGCAGACATCGCCAAACCATCTTAGTTGGCACTGTTCTACTTAGGTCTGCAGGGGGTGGGATTTTAGACCTTGGCATATCGTCTGGTTGCGGACCATGTCTCTTCTTGTTACTTCAACCACCTTCCTCAGATGCCTCATTTCTGAGGTTTGGATCTGGCTTTTGTGGGTTGTAGTCATTGCCCATGACTCGCATCCATATATCAAGACTGGGACAAAGGTGGAGCGGTATACAGCCATCTTTGTTTTCTTCTCCCATTTTTGCCCCTCCCCAGTAGAGCATCACCTGAAACAGTAGTTGTAAAAGATACCTTGACAGTACTACCTCTTTTTCCTTCAGGGAAAATGTGTTTTTTTACTTATAAAACTCCATTGCTTTCTAAAACTGTGCTTTTTTTAAGAATATGGAAATGTACTATTTCATCGATTTGAAGATGCACATTATTTTTCATATTTTAATGTAATTGAAATTTGGGGCGCATCCTATACTTACAATGTATAAAGAGGGGAGAGTTGCTGGGCTATGGACCGCAGAAGAAAGGTGAAAGAGAGGCTGACCAAAATTAACTTGGTGGAGAACTGTGGAGGCCAGGATGTAAAACATAAACCAGAGTTGGGGCACAGCACGAAGGATAGTTCCTGACCGAGCAAAGTGGAGACAGTTTGTTGCTGCCCTACAAGATGCCAGTAGATGTGATGTTCACTGATTGCTTTGTCAGTCAAGGACCAAAGTGGAGACAGTTTGTTGCTGCCCTACAAGATGCCAGTAGATGTGATGTTCACTGATTGCTTCGTCAGTCAAGGACCAAAGTGAAGACAGTTTGTTGCTGCCCTACAAGATGCCATTAGATGAGATGTTCCCTGATTGCTTTGCAAGGGGCTAAGAATCCAAGAAGAAAATTGAAAAGGTAAACAGTAATAACATTGATAGTAATAATATTTATAACAAAAGCTTTTTTTAAGAGGAAGGTGGTTGAAGTAACGAGAAGAGACATGGTTCGCAACCAGACGATATGTCATGGCCTCAAAACCCAGCCTCTGCAGACCTGAGTAGAACAGTCTCAATTAAGATGGTTTGGCCATGTCTGCAGAATGGAAGAAGATCAGCTATCACGACAGATATGGGAAACTAAGAGCCAGGGATGCAGACCTCCAGGATGACCCAGTTTGCTATGAGGACAGAATTAGACAATCTCTGAACGACCAAGGTCTAAATTGGAACCAGACCAGGAGGAAGAAAGCCGATAGGATAGTATGGCCCTCTCTCTCTGGCAAACTCTATTCCCCAGGGTAGAAGACGAACGACTAAGTAAGTAAGTAAGCTTTAAGTGGAGGAGCTATGACAAAATGCTTAGTTTCATAAATAATCGCAGGATTCAGTTAAAATGTGCAGGCTTAACCGACAACAATAATAGTTATGTGTATCAAAGGTTAAATAATCTTTAAGAAAGCGGAAGTATATACTTGACAAAGGAAAGATCAAAGGGAAAAGAATGACAAAAAGAGAAGATGCTGAACATTTTGACATCATGGCATGAAAATAACTCAACACCTGAATTGATAAACAGTACTGGAGACAGGAAGTTGTGGAGAGACGTGGTCACCTAAGCTACCAGGTTTGGTACTTGAAGAAGAAGAAAAAGAAATATCAAAGATTTTGATGGTCCTTTGCGATTGTTTTTCCAGGAAATGGTGGCCACACTGGATTTGAAATCTTTATTTTTTTTTTTTTTTTTGTGTTTTGGTTTGGTTTGGTTTTTAAGACATTAACCAAAAGGTAACAGGCTTTTATAAATAATAATAACTATAATAATAGCCCCTTCAGTCATAACTGACTATGGAATGCGCCTCTGAGGTGACAGCCCTCAGCTGCTTATTTTCCTGGTGTTCCTTTCAATGTTTTCTCCTCTCTTCTGCTTGCTGTGAGAGCTTCTTTTTGCCCAATCTGAAGTGGCGCTGCAGATAGCATCACCATTTGGTGCGATCGGCAACTTCATCCTCCCAGGTTGCTGTATTTATGTCCAGTGCCCTCATGTCTTTCTTGCGCACATCTTTGAACCTCAGCTGCGGTCGCCCAACTGTTCTTTTGCCATCTGCCAGTTATCAATAGAAGATATCATTCTGAATGCAACCGTCTTCCATGCAGCGGACATGGCCAAGCCAGTGTTGTCTGCACTGTCTAGGCAGTTTATATGTGCTTTGAAGACCAGTATGTGACAACAACTCGACATTTGTCACTTTGTCCTTCCACGAAATACTGAGGATGTGGTATAGACACCGTACATGGATATAAATATCCATAAATTTATAAATAGATACTTGCTTAAAATAGAAGGATTGAAATGGTCTAAGAAGATCACTAATGTGGAACACATGGCAAGAACTAGACAAGTGGCAGTAGAACTAGAGATGAGAAGAAGAAGCTGGAGATGGATAGGACTTGAAGGGGGATGAATGATTGAATGGATATAACCAACACCATAGCACATTATTTTTTGGCCGAATACTATCTCCAGCCAGGAACTGCTTACACAGTGCAGTCAAAAGACATCATTGCAGGCAAACGCTGGAAGAGACTCTGACACCATCACCAGAACTGCTATGCTATGGACTCCAGAAGGATGGCGAAAGAGAGGTAGACCAAAGACAACCTGGTGGAGAACAGTGGAGGCTGAGATGCAAAGCATGAACCAGAGTTGGGGCACGGCACGAAGGATGGTCACCGACCGAGCAAAATGGGGACTCTGGCAGACATCTTACGAGACAACGACACGGCCCATGAGGTCATAGACCAGAAAGCTAGGAACCTCATCTCCATTGCTATGTGGGACAACATTTATAACAAAGACATCCAGGTTGCTGGTTGCTACGTTCTCAGCCAGTTAGTCGTGTTGTGTAAGTACAGCCAGTTTTAACCATTGAATATTTTATTGTTATAGTTTGTGTAGTTTATATGTGTTTTATACAGAGTATTCACCCCGTGTATTCCACCTGTGGTGAAACATGTTGAGAACCCAGAATTGCACACTAACGTTGGAGGAGTCACTTGAGCCCCAGACGTAACTCTGGCTTTTTACCTGGTTGACTGCATGCTGGAGGAACTCACTGTGGGCGCATGATGGGCAATGGGAGCTGAGAAGTGGCTCTGTGTAGGACGTGACAATCCCTTGAGAGAGCCCAGAAAATCAGACCACAGTATTTTAGCTCTGCATATTTGAAGAGCCCCCTTGGATGGCAGAAAACGGACAGTATGCCACAAGCTTCTTCTTCCTTGCTTGGAACCAGATGTCATGATCCTTTAAATGCAAGCCAAGCTGGAGAAACTGGCGCTCATGACTTCAACTCAACACGTTTCAGAATGGCAGAAAAGCCACAGGAAAAGCCTAGATCTACAGTGTAGGTAATACCAAGGAGTCTTCAACTTGGTATTGGCTGCAAAATAGCAAGAAACTCACCAGCTCTAGTTAAACAACAACATCAGACAAATAAAGAATAGCACTACCTCTTCCTCACGCATGTTGTACAAGGTGACTAATAGGAGGCTGCGCGGCTGCGCGGCTGGCAAACTCATAATGTTAAACAAGTTACTACAGAAGCCACTGCTGCAAGTGCTTTCTGCAAAGGAACCAGCTGTAATGGGGGCCCCATGCACCAGAGGGAATGTAAGGGAGAATGATGATGATACAGAGGATTCATCATCAACATTTACCATTTAACTCCCTGTGGCTGCCCCACCTTGCAGGGGGCCCTGCCCAAAGCAGTGAAAGCCCATCTTGCCCTTTGTATTCTCGTATCATCACAGAGAGTCTGAACTTGTCTTTGGTTGATGCAGGTTGACTTGCCCAGAATCGTGATGCGTTCAGAGCAGCTGTAATGGTGACAACGTTCTGGAGAGAATACGTCGCATGATGATGATTCTCGTATTACATTCCAAGTGATTTTAATATGCATTGTGAATAGTGTTACATCTAAATAAAATAGGTGTGTATTTTGAACAATAAGGACATAAGAGTAACACTTCACAGACTATGTCAGCAATACAAAAGAGTCCAAATACAGTGGATCTCTTCTCACTGCAACATCCCTGGAAATGAAGAGGCTGACAGATTGGCAAGGGGAGGGGGAAAGCTTCCTCAACTTGACACAAACATAACTTATGAGGAGGCCAAGAGTTTTATCAAGTGCAGGTTCAGGCACAAGTAGGAAGAAGAGCATCCAAGCCACACAAAAAATGATCTGTATTACCAGCTCAGCAGAGGTGAATAAGTGGTAATCTTCAGACTTCGCACGGGTCATAACAGATTGAGATACCATCTATTCAACAAATTAAAGATAGGAACTACTGATGAGTGTGACTGTGGCACCGATAAAATGACTGCCGAACATCTGCTTCAAAGGTGCCCAACATATGAGGAACAGAAAAAACGCATATGGCCGTCACCAGTACCATTCCTGGAGAAAATCTACGGAGATATCAACAGCCTCAGGTTGACCACTGCTTTCTTTGAACTTATTCAAGTTGACATCTGAGGGTGAACGAAGTAGAAGAAGAAGAAGAACAGTAAGGAGGGGAACCCCCAGGCACCCGTGAGAAATAAAGTAGATGACTAGACAACAGGAAAAACAACAGAAGTGATAGGCTTACCGGTACTAAGTACATACTAGGGCTAGGTACATATCCGGGTTACGTGGGGAGATTGTGCTAATGACCTCTATCCACGAAGCACTATTTATGTAGTGCATATCTGGCAGAGATGATAGTAACGATTCACTCCTGTAGTTAGGCGGTGGTGTCGTTCGGAAGGTCCTGGGTTCGATTCCCAGTAAGCCTATCACTTCTGTTCTTTTTCTGTTGTCTAGTCTTCTTTATTTCTCTCGAGTGCCTGAAACATACCTTTGTGTATTATTTATTTTGTGTATTTTGAAGAGTGTTATTTCATTTTAAATAATTGTGATGTTTTTAAAATAGTGTTTTGTTTTAAGCTTATAGCTGTGTTTTAAATTGTGTTAAGTTATCTAATTAAGTCATGTTTATATTGTTTTGTTTTTAAAGATTGTGAAGTTGCATTGTATGTAATGAAGATGTGTTTTGTGAATAGTGTAACATTGCCTTTTCTGTAACTTACATTTTTGTTGTTGCAGGTCATGTTACACCTTTAGTAATTAAATATTGTTTTGTAGATAATGTTACATTCTTTGTAATTTTAATCAGTCTTGCGTTGTTTGTGAGTCAGTCACATGACCAGTGTTGTTTGTGAGTCAGTCACATGACCAGTGTTGTTTGTGAGTTCAGTCACATGACCCGTGTTGTTTGTGAGTCAGTCACATGACCAGTGTAGTTTCTGGAGGTCTTCGAAGAGACAAAGATGGTAAATAGGCCTACTGCACCCTCATCATAAGAGGCATTGTTGTAAGAGGCAAATAATATGAGGTTGTGCATAGAGGCTGACAACCTCATTATGTCAAGTACGTTGCTACAGATGCCACAGCTGCAAGAGCACATCAATGGTTAGCTGCAGGCTTCCTGTGAGGAGACTAGTAGCATTGGGTGACTCTATGCTCCATGTGGAGCGAAACGAGAAAAACATCTAACATCTGTGTTTTCTGGACAGTTCTTTCAGAACGTGTCTGTATTGAAACCAGTGATTCACACTAGGCCTGGAGCAGGTCGACCACTTTAAATACCTCAGAGCTGTTATAGACCGGAAGGGAGTCATCAAAGAAGAGTTGGCCAATCGAAAAGCAGCGGCTGGGAGACTTTTTCAGGCCATAAATCGAGGATTCCTCAGCAAGAGAGAGGTTGCTAAGAAAACAAAGATGGCTGTATACTGCTCCGCCTATTTCCCAGTCTTGACGTATGGATGAGAGTCCTAGGCAATGACTACAACCCACAAAAGCCAGATCCAGACCTCAGAAATGAGGTATCTGAGGAAGGTGGTTGAAGTAACAAGAAGAGACAAGGTCCGCAACCAGACGATACGTCAAGGCCTAAAATCACACCCCCTGCAGACCCAAGTAGAACATTCCCAACTAAGATAGTTTGGCCATGTCTGCAGAATAGGAGATCGGCTGCCGTGAATACTCCAACACAACATCAAAGAGGAATGACTGAACCAATGGGCAAAAGCGTCTCCTGGCTGTGCTTTATACAAAGAAATGACCCAACCCAACAAAAAGGACAACATCAACAATCTTAGATGTGCAGAGCTGAGCACAATCTTCCAACTAAGAACAGAGCACACCAGACTCAACAAGCACTTTTAAACAATTTAAACCCCACACATGAGTCTAACTGCTGTAACCGCACCCATCCATATGAGACAGTTCATCATGTGCTGCTGACCTGCCCAGGACTCTCCATAGAAAGAAAAAAGCTGTTGCAGGGCTCCCCAACTATCACAAATACTTTATACACCACCACTCAGCAGCTACAGAACATGTGCAAATTCTTCAACTTGGCATTGGCTGCGAAAGAGCAAAACGCCTAGCAACCATAGTTAATCAACAACAACAACATTGGTTCATTTCTGTATTTTTTTCCAGCAAAACCTGATCATGTTTTATTCTTAAATTAAACACAACTAAGAGAATTTTTTTTTTTTTCCAAAATAATTCCTTCAGAACCACACTGTACTGAAGCCAGTGATTCACATTTGGTTCTTTTTGAGTGTGTGTTTTTTTTCCAGAAAACAAACTGATGCTCTTTTTTTCTCAAATCAAAGACATTCAAAAACTGTGTTTTCCAAATAATTCTTTCATAACCACATGTCTGTTCTGTAAACCAATGGTTCAGATTTGGTTCAGGCTGCATCACTGCAGTCTGGCTGAGAGAGTAGGGATCGAAGAGGGAAGGTAAACCCGGTCCCAAAATATGCCGTGCTGAAGTCAGTTGTGTCGCCCGAAAGGCACAAATATCGCAGCTTTGCTGTAAACGGACACAACGCAACCAACGTCTTTTTCAGGACGAACGAGGAAGAAGAAGATTTGGTTCATTTCTGTATTTTTTCCATCAAAATCTGATGTTTTATTCATGAACTGAGCACTACTAAAAACTTTTTTTTTTCTTCAAATAATTCTTTCAAAACCAAATGTTTGATCTGAAAACCAATGGTTTGTGTTTGGTTTGTTGCTGTATTTTTTCAGAAAAACCTGATAATGTTTGTTTTTTTGTTTGTTTTTTTTACATCTAAAAACTGTTTTTTTTTTTTTTTGGACAGTTCTTTCAGAACTACAAGACTTGTTTTATTCTTGAATCAAATGCAAAAATATTTTTTCCCCAAATAATTTTTTTCAGAACCACATGTCTGTTCTGAAATTTAATCATTCACATTAGTTCATTTCTGTATTTTTCTCAGCAAAACCTAATGTTTTTTTTCTTGAATCAAACGCAAAAACATTTTTTTTTTCCAAATAATTCTTTCAGAACCATATGTCCGTTCTCAAAACCAATCATTCACATTTGGTTCATTTCTGTATTTTTTCCAGCAAAACCTGATCATGTTTTATTCTTGAATCAAACACAACCAAAAACTTATTTGATTCAAATAATTCTTCAAAAACCACGTCTGTTTTGAAAACCAGTGATTCACATTTGGTTCATTTCTGTACATTTTTTTCCCATCAAAACCTGATGTTTTGTTCTTTAATCAAGCACACCTAAAAGCATTTGTTTTTGTTTCCTAATAATTCTTTCAGGACCTCATGTTTCTTTAGAAAACCAATGTTTTGTGTTTTGTTTGTGTTATTTTTGTGGGGGGTGTTAAATGTTTGAGATCCTCACATGTGAGTCTAGTAGTTTATAGACGCACATTTGAGTGCATCTAAGTTAATTGTATGTTTAATTATTTGCGTACCACCGTGCACCATGCTTAAACGAGTATGGCGCAGTTTGGTCGCGGCGATTTGTTGCTATCCAGCAAATATACTGGAGGCAGATCCCGATATTCTCCGTCTTATATAGACGTGAATTTTTTGTGTGCTTGTCCTAAGTCTAGGGAAGACACGCGGATGAAAATATTATAATCATCTGAAAGATGAAGAAGTCATTCTTGAAGAGCTTTACCAAGAATCGTTTCATTATAAATATTTAGCCAGAAACGGCTCGTTTTAAGTATCTCGCCTCCGATACTTGATCTCCTGTAGTGTTACGGCAGAGATTCAGTTTGACCAGATGTGTCAAGCTGCTAGTGTGTCCCTCTAACGTCAGAAGCGGATTGATGTTTTAAATTAATATGTATGTCTACGTAAAGAAGACGAACATGGTCAATTCGATAGAACCTTGTATTCTACCAAGCCGTTGACCTTGACGTCATAACAGCCAGTGCTGTCAATCAACGGCCATGTTGATGATTATTAATGATGTACTTTGTCTGCCATGAAATAATAATGATCGTCTACGTTTCGTCTTCAATAAACTGTATCGTCACCATGTACACCACGAGTCCAGCGTCTACTTTCTCTTCCTTGTAGTCACCCAGTCTTGACTCATCCTACATCGTTACCAGGCTCCTATAGTCATTAATCAGGTCATCACTGTAAGCCAAAGAAATGGCCCACATTATTCACGTACGTCGGCCACATTAGTAGGCCCGACAAACCAGACAACAGCAATGCCGACCTAAAGACAGAAAAACCCCTGTAACAGTTTGTTTCTGTATTTGTCCAGCTACACGTGATATTGTCTTATTCTTGAATCAAAAACAGTTAAAAACTTTATTTTTCAACTGATTCTTTTAGAACCACATACAAGTCTGTCCTGAAACCAATCATTCACATTTGGTTCACTTCTGTATTTTTTCCCTAAAAACCTGATAGTGCCTTATTCTTGAATCAAAGACATCTAAAAACTTTGTTTTCAGAGCAATTCTTTCAGAACCATATGTCTATTTTTCAAAATCGATTGTTCCCATTTGATTCAATTATATATGCATTTTTTCCTAAGGCAAAGCCTGACGATGTTTTGTCTTGAATCAAACACATCTTAAAACTTTTTTTTTTTTTTTTTTTGGCTTTCCAAACAATTCTTTGAGAACCACATATATGTTCTGAAAACCAGTGGTTCACATTTGGGTTTGTTTTTGCATATTTTTTTTCCAGCAAAACCTGATGACATTTTATTCATGCCAGATGTCATCACTATCATCCACAAAATTATGTCTGTAAGTATTGACACTATCATCTGACCTTCTTATTTTCTTTTAACTCTTACTATCCGGCAAGCCCCGTGAAGTGGCGCGGGTTTAGTACCAATTTTACGGCTCGCCCCGTGAAGTGGCGCGCAACGGTAACGATAGCTAAACTAGCGTGTAAAAACGCGGTTTTAGCTCACGTATAGTAAGAGTTAATGCTGTCTGTGTTGGTAGGATCATAAATGTAGAACTGATGACAAGATCTCTAATGTAGAAATGATGACAAGATCACTAATGTAGAACTGATGACAACATCACTAATGTCGAAATGATGACAAGGTCTCTAATGAAGAAATGATGATAAGATCACTAATGTAAAACTGATGACAAGATCTCTAATGTAGAACTGATGACAAGATCTTTAATGAAGAACTGATGACAAGATCACTAATGTAGAACTGATGACAACATCACTAATGTAGAACTGATGATAAGATCACTAATGTAGAACTGATGACAAGATCTCTAATGAAGAACTGATGACAAGATCACTAATGTAGAACTGATGACAAGATCACTAATGTAGAACTGATGACAAGAACCAGCCAAGTGCCACTGGACCAAGAAATGAGATGGGTTGAAAACACATCGAGGAAAACCTGTTGATGGCATTACAAGGCAGTCCTTGTTCTGGAATCCCCCAGGTTAAGAGAGATAGAGGGAAACCAAGGAAGACATAGAGAAGAGAACTGGAGACAGACGTGAAGAGGACATAGAAAGACCTTGAGTGGATGGCACAGGACAGGAAGACTTGGCATAAGTTTGTTGAAGGCCTATGCACCTTGGAGGAACTGACTGATGATGATGATGATGATGACAGTGGTTTCCAGTCCGTCTGCAAAACTTATATTCCTGGGAGGGAGGGGAGTATCAGTTTGGTGGACATAATATAGACAACTGCTTATCATACTCATTCTCCTTGTAGCTCCTTGTGGAGCATGGCACCACCACGCAGGTGGTCCACTTGCAGGAAGCCTGCACCATACATTCACTTTCTCTTTTAAGTGATGGTTTTTGTGGCACTTTGTTTGACATGCTGATGCCCCTAATAAGCCGTGGATAAGCAACTGTGAGCTAAAGAACTGGTGGTCGTCACTGAGAGTAAGGTGGGATAATTGTAAGGTAGGGGGGGGGGGGGGGCTATGAAGTCAGTCTGTATATAAAAACACCTCAGAAGGGGTGCTTGCGTTAGATTTATGATGTGACGACTGGATAGTGAGATCGGATGCCTAGCCTTCTCGGATAAGGGTGAAAAGTTAGAAGTTCCCGTGTGCAAGATGTGCACATTAAAAATCCCACGGCAGTTGAAAATCATAAAGTGTAGGCCATAAGGCCACTGCCCTGGCAAAATTTAAAAATTAGAAACCTACTCACCAGATATATATATATACATAATGTGTGATTCCTATATACACACATTGGGATTCTCGCCGGTGTTATGAAGTTCGGGCATTGTGCTGAGATCCTCCTTATGAGATCTAAGGGAGGAGATCAGAGCACTGATGGTGTAGTCTGTGTGCAGTGAAGATAGTCCTTAACACCAAACCAAACATTTGTGCAGTCATGAATCATGACATTTTATCTAGTCAGCTTAAACTGAGGTACTGTTTAATATTTGTTCCGCACACAAAAATAATGTCGTTGCAGAGATATTGTGACCATAAATCAAGATAAATATTTTTAGTTCTCATTATGATCTGCAATATATGACATTTCATTGGCCACTCACAAGCACAGAGTACAATACATTGTAGTTCCAGGTGACAAACAAGGGCATGTACTCAGTGGTAGTAGTTTCTGTTTGGCCCTTGTTCATGCAGTCTAGAACGTGATCATCTCACCCTATCTCTTTTTATCACTTCCCAGTTCAAAGCGCTTGATGGGCAGCTGTTTTCTGTACCTTTACTCTCTACATTCCATACACAACACAATCATTCTTGCAATCTGTGTCTTCTTTCTAAACGCAGGTTTTGACGGCAGCATAACCGTTCAGTTTTCTGTCGCAATGTCTTTTCTCTTATGCATACAGGGAGGCTTTTCTTGCCTTGTAGTGTGTTAGCTTATGGACTGTGTGTTTCTTTGCATTTTTCGCCTTTGCAAAATATTTGTCATTGTTTTGGAACACTTTCCATTGTGAAGTACAAATCAATATATATAATGTATACACTGCTTAGACAGTGCAGACAACGCTGGCTTGGCCATGTCCGCTGCATAGAAGATGGTCGCATCCCAAAAGATATCTTCTACGAACAACTAGCAGATGGCAAAAGAACGGTTGGGCGACCGCAGCTGAGGTTCAAAGATGTGTGCATGAGAGACATGGGGGCACTGGACATAAATCCAGCAATCTGGGAGGATGAAGCTGCCGATCGCATCATGTGGCAATGCTATCTACAGTGCCACTTCAGATTAGGCGAAAAGAAGCTCTCACGGCAAGCAGAAGAGAGGAGGAAATGTCGAAAGGAACACAAGGGAAAAAAGCAGCGAGGGCTGTCACGTCAGGGGCGCTTTACCATAATAAATTATGACTGAAGGGGCTATATATATATAAATTTAAACTTTTATTTACATTTTACAAAATGTTACAAACATAATATATGCATATACACTCGCACAGACACGTGCTTGCTTCTGCCAAAATATCTATTTTCATTGCCAACAATAATAAGCAAGACACTACGTCCAATACACATGCATACAAAATTAATACCAAGTTAGATGGTGCCATTGCCATTTGCCCTTTGTCATTTCCTATAGGAACAAGTCTTGACAATTTTATTGTCGGTGGATAAAACACAACAAGGAAGAAAAAAAACTGCACCAGTCACTCTCATTTGGAGTGATCGATGGGGGCCAACCTAACCGGATTGCGATGGAAGTGTCTAACCTCGGAATACCACCTTTATTTTTAATGTAAACTATTGCATTTATTAACCTGTAGCAACCAGCTTTATATGGATATTTCTTTTTTGGCCTTCAGTCTTTTTCCGCACAAATTTTCCTACTGCTCATTAAAACCCCAGTGTAATGCTGTTAGAGGGCACCACAGCTGCCAGAACGGTAAACAAAAGTGATTTCGTGACACTTTTCATTTTAGATACAAGCTAACTCATTGGTTTGGTTTTTTAAGGACCATCTTCATCACACACGGACAACTCCATCAGTGCTCCGATCTCCCCCCTTAGATCACAAGGAGGACCTCAGCACAGTGCACAAGCTCTGTAGCACCGGCGAGAATCCCAATGTGTGTGTATATATATGAATCGCACATTCTATAAATATTTTTGTAGTGGGTAGGTTTCTAACTTAAATTTTGCCAGTGCAGCAGCCTGAAATGCCTACTCTTTACGATTTCCAACTGCCGTGGGATCTTTAATGTGCACAACTTGCACAGGGACCTCCCATTTTTTCACCCTTATATGAGAAGATAAGGCACCCAATCTCACCACCCAGGAGACCAGGGGGAGTATGACAACATGAGGACTACTGGTTCTGAAAAAAACTCCATAAATTAAATTCCCTCTACTGGGAATCAAACCTGGTACCTTTTAAAATTTGAGGCAGATGCCATACCTCATTGCCACTCTGACCCTCCAAACTCATAGGTGTGCAAAGGAAAGAGTCTCTTGTGTTATGTTTTTTAAACTGCGCCTGAAACAGATAGTTAATGTAGGTAAAAAGGTCAAGGATCCCATTACATGCCTATTGAGGCATATTGGGAATATGATGTTAGGCCGTATTTTCTTGGACTATCGGCACACTAGGGGTGACGTGGTCAGCATCGCTCCGGAGATAGTTTATGTACTTAATGTATTTTAAAATAATAAGCGGAAAATGCGTTAGTAAATTGTCTTATTATTACTTATTATTATTGTCTTACTATTATTATTAGGTAAAGGATGTTCCGAGGTAAGACACTTTCATCGCAATCCGGTTGGGTTGGCCCCCATCGATCACTCTTATTATTATACATCTTATTATTACACATTTTAAAGGAATTTTTTGCAATCTGATTGTCTTCTTTGGACTGTGAGGGAGGACAATGATGATAGGAAGCAATCTGATCATCAGAAGAAGTCCCCCCATCCGACAAGTGTTTCGGCCCTACATACTCCTTTACACTCTAAGGGGGGCGGGCCCACTTGGGTCATGACTCCCAAGCGTCTCAGCCTCCTGTTGTCTTGTATCGAAAATGAACCCATTTTACTTATGGTAGCAACTTTAATCCACAACTCCGCCAGCCGTGGAGGCAGTTGTGAAAGTAACAAAGAGAAGACAAATTATTCCGTTCGCTCCGTAGCACATCACAACTACGGACACACACTGAGTCACCTGCGCAAAGCTAACGAGACTTGACACTGCGCGCTCGCCACTGAAATTCTTCCTGACACCCCTTATAGTATACATCGCCTGTCGCCTCTCAGCCACAGCCCTTTCACTAGTACGCCTAAAAACTCAGCGTATTGTGGACTTAGAAAAATTCCTGGTGTTTTCTGTACCGCAGCGTTTATTGTCACGATTTCCATTGCCCATTGCGGTTGTTCCACAGCCAGCCTGATGCCTTTTCAGCAGTTTCACTAAGCCTCTTCAGTGCCCTTGTTCTCGACTGTCCCTTCAGCCCCAACAGTTTCAATAGATCATACACTGATGCAGCCACAAGCCCTCTTGCGCCCACTTCAACAGCCATGACCCTTGCAGTGAACCCATCGCGTCTCAGATCCGCGGCCAGATCACTATACTTGGCCGCTTTGAACGAATGTTGCTCGTCTAATCTGGATTCAAATGGCACAGTCAGTTCAATCAGTATGACCTGAAGCGTTGCTGAAGAATGAAGCACTATATCCGGCCGTCTCCGCGATTTTCTGATACTCTCTGGATATGCCCCTCGTCCAGGTAGGTCTACTACCATCTCCCAGTCGTTTGCACAGTCAAGAAGAGATGGTAAACTGCTACCAGGTTTACTCGGTTTGTGGTGTGCTGACTTTCCTGCCCTCAGAAAGTATGTATCTGCGATGCTCGGCCCGGGTTTACTATTCGCCTTCATCCTTGCCAGGTCTATTGTCGCAGCAAGCTCATTTAGCACTTTGTTATGGCGCCAAGTGTATCGCCCTTGCCCTAATGACACCTTACACGCTGAGAGCACGTGTTCGAGTGTCTGCCTCCCCTGGCACAGGGGGCACTGCTCATCATCCGACTTTACCCATTTCACAAGGTTGGTGGCCAACGGCAGCAGGTCATACATTGATCTAACAACGAAGCTGAGTCTAAGAGGTGCCATATGCCGTATATCATTCCATGTCAAGGACCTCTGCAGGGCTCCTTCCCATGTAGTCCATTGGCCTTGTTGGACCTGCTGCACTGCTTTTTGCAACCTCTTATCCTTCTCAGCTCCTCGTATCTCCTGAACTACCATGTCTCTGCGCTCCCTGCTTGATGCCTTGGACCACCAGCGGATGTCTCCATGACCAAATCCCCATCTATTCGTTTGTGTGTATCCGATTACCTCCCTCAGTTTGAGTGACTCTTGTGCAGCATCAACAGCTTCTTCCACTCTCCACTTCCTTCCCGTTTTCAGTGTGGGCTGAATGGACTTAACCACGTCATCAGCTGACTCGCGTAGCATCATTGCAAGCCTTGCCTTTCCAACTTTGTACTCTTCAACAACTGACTTGAAAGGAAGCAGAAGTTTTGACTTTTTTTTTGCAGTACAGTGCTACATCTGACAGACCTGGTGGTACCCCTAGCCACTTTCTCATGAACTTGTTGACCTTCTGCTCTATAGCTTCCACTGTACTTGTGCTTATTTCATATATAAGCAGTGGCCACAGCAACTTCGGTATCAACATGAACTGGAGACACCACAGTTTGAACTTTCCCAGGAGTCTACTTTGGTCTATGATCTGTAGCCCTCTGTCTGCCATTTTTATTGTCTGTTGCACTGCCTTCGAGTCTTTTAATGAGGCATCGTACACCCTGCCAAGACTTTTAACAGGTTCCTCAATGACAGTAGGGATTCTTTGGTTGGAAACCATGAATATGTTCTCTGCTATCTTCCCTTTCCTGACTGATAGGCTTCTCGACTTCTTGAGTTTGAAGCTCATTCTGCACCAGCTGACTAGTTCATCCAGGCATGCTAACATCCTCCGGGCCTGATGTTCATCTGATGTCAGAATTGTTGTGTCATCCATGAATGCTTTGAGCGGTGGCATGTGACACATTCCACCGAGCTTTGGGCCTATAGCCATTCCTTCAGCCGCATTGAGGATTACCTGCATAGCCATCACGAATAGTATCGGAGAGATGGTACACCCCATCGCAATTCCAACTTCAAGGCCAATCCACTTCGTTGTGTACTCTCTGGTTGAAAATCTGATAGCAAACCCTGCGAAATACAGCTTCAGCATTGCTACAATCTCTTGTGGAACATGATACATTTCTAGGGCTGCCACAACATCTGGTGTGGAACGGATCCATAAGCATTCGCTAGATCCAACCAGATTACATGGAGGTTTGTTCTGTCAGACTTTGCCTTTTGGATTGCTTCCCAGATCATTGTGGCATGCTCTAGGCATCCTGGTGTACCTGGGATTTTTTTCTGAATCAATGTACCCATTTGCGGAGGTATGTAGTGAGTCTTTTCGATCAAGAAGAATATATCCCTTCCACATTGAGTAGATTGGCCTGAACTGACTGATGTCTGTGGATTTTGCTCCTTCGGGATGTAGACTCGCCTTTCCTTCCTTGCTTAAACATTTTCCACATTCTTCATAAATGGAGCCTTTTTTCAGTTCTTTCCTGAAAAAAAAAAAAACCCGAGCTTTCTGGAAATGTTTAACCCTTTGTTTAATTCAGCTCCTGGCTTACTTAAATATCAAGTTTTTTTGTGTGGGTCCTAACTTGAATATGTCAAGGTGTTCTTCCAGTTTCTTTCTTGATTTTAGCGTGGTCCAAAGAAGGGCTCCCTGAAGAATCTTTTCCCTATCCCTTCGAGTCTTCCTTCTCTTCCTGCACCCTGAGGGGTCCCTGTGAATTTTCGGGCATGCTCCTTCTGTTTCCTGATTTCTTCTATTTTTAATTCTATGTAGGGAGTCCATGTACATAACGTAAACTGTAATAGTTTTAATTATGCTTTTATGTACATATTTTTATCCAAGGGGTCCATAGCCTTCATTAGACAATCAGAGTGGTTTGTAGCCTTCATTGGACAATCAGAGGAGTTTGTAGCCTTCATTGGACAATCAGAGTGGTTCGTAGCCTTCATTGGACAATCAGAGTGGTTTGTAGCCTTCATTGGACAATCAGAGGAGTTTGTAGCCTTCATTGGACAATCAGAGGAGTTTGTAGCCTTCATTGGACAATCAGATAAATTTATAGCCTTCATTGGACAATCAGAGAAGTTTGTAGTCTTCATTGGACAATCAGAGGAGTTTGTAGCTTCATTGGACAATCAGTGGAGTTTGTAGCCTTCATTGGACAATCAGAGGCGTTTGAAGCCTTCATTGGACAATCAGAGGAGTTTGTAGCCTTCATTGGACAATCAGAGGGGTTTGTAGTCTTCATTGGACAATCAGTGGGGTTTGTAGGTTTCATTGGACAATCAGATGGGTCTGTATCCTTCATCAGACAATCAGAGGAGTTTGTAGCCTTCATCAGACAATCAGAGAAGTTTGTAGCCTTCATCAGACAATCAGAGAAGTTTGTAGTCTTCATTGGACAATCAGAGGGGTTTGTAGCCTTCATTGGACAATCAGAGAAGTTTGTAGCCTTCATTGGACAATCAGTTGGGTTTGTAGCCTTCATTGGACAATCAGAGGGGTTTGTAGCCTTCATTGGACAATCAGAGGGGTTTGTAGCCTTCATTGGACAATCAGAGAAGTTTTTAGCCTTCATCAGACAATCAGAGGAGTTTGTAGCCTTCATTGGACAATCAGTTGGGTTTGTAGCCTTCATTGGACAATCAGATGTGTCTGTATCCTTCATCAGACAATCAGAGGGGTTTGTAGCCTTCATTGGACAATCAGTTGGGTTTGTAGCCTTCATTGGACAATCAGATGTGTCTGTATCCTTCATCAGACAATCAGAGGAGTTTGTAGCCTTCATCAGACAATCAGAGAAGTTTGTAGCCTTCATCAGACAATCAGAGAAGTTTGTAGCCTTCATTGGACAATTAGAGGTGTTTGTAGCCTTCATTGGACAATCAGAGGGGTTTGTAGTCTTCATTGGACAATCAGAGGAGTTTGTAGCCTTCATCAGACAATCAGAGAAGTTTGTAGCCTTCATTGGACAATTAGAGGTGTTTGTAGTCTTCATTGGACAATCAGTTGGGTTTGTAGCCTTCATTGGACAATCAGATGTGTCTGTATCCTTCATCAGACAATCAGAGGGGTTTGTAGCCTTCATTGGACAATCAGATGTGTCTGTATCCTTCATCAGACAATCAGAGGAGTTTGTAGCCTTCATCAGACAATCAGAGAAGTTTGTAGCCTTCATCAGACAATCAGAGAAGTTTGTAGCCTTCATTGGACAATTAGAGGTGTTTGTAGCCTTCATTGGACAATCAGAGGAGTTTGTAGCCTTCATCAGACAATCAGAGAAGTTTGTAGCCTTCATTGGACAATTAGAGGTGTTTGTAGTCTTCATTGGACAATCAGTTGGGTTTGTAGCCTTCATTGGACAATCAGATGTGTCTGTATCCTTCATCAGACAATCAGAGGAGTTTGTAGCCTTCATCAGACAATCAGAGAAGTTTGTAGCCTTCATTGGACAATTAGAGGTGTTTGTAGTCTTCATTGGACAATCAGTTGGGTTTGTAGCCTTCATTGGACAATCAGATGTGTCTGTATCCTTCATCAGACAATCAGAGGGGTTTGTAGCCTTCATTGGACAATCAGATGTGTCTGTATCCTTCATCAGACAATCAGAGGGGTTTGTAGCCTTCATTGGACAATCAGAGGAGTTTGTAGCCTTCATCAGACAATCAGAGAAGTTTGTAGCCTTCATCAGACAATCAGAGAAGTTTGTAGCCTTCATTGGACAATTAGAGGTGTTTGTAGCCTTCATTGGACAATCAGAGGGGTTTGTAGTCTTCATTGGACAATCAGAGGAGTTTGTAGCCTTCATCAGACAATCAGAGAAGTTTGTAGCCTTCATCGGACAATCAGAGAAGTTTGTAGCCTTCATTGGACAATTAGAGGTGTTTGTAGCCTTCATTGGACAATCAGAGGGGTTTGTAGTCTTCATTGGACAATCAGTTGGGTTTGTAGCCTTCATTGGACAATCAGATGTGTCTGTATCCTTCATCAGACAATCAGAGGAGTTTGTAGCCTTCATCAGACAATCAGAGAAGTTTGTAGCCTTCATCAGACAATCAGAGGGGTTTGTAGCCTTTATTTCTTCTTCTTCTTCTTCTTTGTTCACCCTCAGATGTCAACTTGAATAAGTTCAAAGAAAGCAGTGGTCAGCCTGAGGCTGTTGATATCTCCGTAGATTTTCTCCAGGAATGGTACTGGTGATGGCCATATGCGTTTTCTCTGTTCCTCATATGTTGGGCACCTTTGAAGCAGATGTTTGGCAGTCATTTTATCAGTGCCACAGTCACACTCATCAGTAGTTCCTATCTTTAATTTGTTGAATAGATGGTATCTCAATCTGTTATGACCCGTGTGAAGTCTGAAGATTACCACTTGTTCACTTCTGCTGAGCTGGTAATATGGATCATTTTTTTTATGGCCTGGATGTTCTTCTTCCCACTTGTGCCTGTATCTGCGCTTGATGAAACTCTTGGCCTCCTCATAAGTTATGTTTCTGTCAAGTTGAGGAAGCCTTTCCCCCTTCCTTTGCCAATCTGTCAGCCTCTTCATTTCCAGGGATACCGCAGTGAGAAGGGATCCGCTGTATCACGACTCTTTTTTTTATTGCTGACATTGTCTGTGAAGTGTTACTCTCAGGTCATCCAATTCAGCATTACTCTGACTTTTCAGCATTGTAATTACTGACATCACATCTGAGAAGATAGCTACTGGTCTCTCTGAGCTTTCTTCTGTCATTAGGATTTGTGCTGCAGTTTTTAAGGCCTCTGCTCTGAAGTTACTTGAAAATTTCCCTGTTGCGACTGCTGTCTTCTTTGTGTGCCATTGCTTAAGTTCAGAAAGACTCCTCAACCCCCATCTTCTGTTGCATTAGTTGCTGATCCATCTGTGTTTGCATGGATCCAGGTGTTGCTTGGGTAATGTTTCTCTTTATATTTTGTGGTTAGGACTCTCCTTTCTGTTTCATTTTGGCTGTTCTTTCTCTCAATACCAGGAAAATTTGCTATCATTTCAGGGAAGCACAGTTGTTTCCAAATTGGTAGCTTGTGTGCAGTACATATTGGTGTAGCTGTTGACATTGCGTTAATGGGGTCTGCTCTGATCTTTGTTTTGACTATCTCTACAAAGTTGCTTCGCTTCGGTCTTCCCCTTCCAAGTCCATTTATTCTCTGGTGCATTGGGTGGTCTATCAGCCTCCTGAATTTCTCGGCTTGTTGCTGGGCTCTGCTATCTCTTCTATCCTCCATAGGCTGGAGGTGAGTAATCTTTTCCAGCTCTTCAATAGTGTTTACTTCATGCCCCCTGTTATGATTCTCACTGCTTGGTTTTGGGTTCTGTTTATTTTGTCAAAGTTCGACTTAGCTGCCGTTGACCATGCTGCAATGCCATATTCTAAGACTGGTCTCACTCGCCCAGTATATAGCTTCTTTAGTACTCTCTCGTCTGCTCCCCAACCCGTGCCAGCAAGTTTTTTCATGATTGCCATTGTCTGCCTTGCTCTGTAGTGATATATTCCTCTGAGATCAACAGGGCTAAGTCGTCTGCAAAGGAAGCATAGTGGGTTCTTCTTGGGTAGCCTTTATTCGACAATCAGAGGGGTTTGTAGCCTTCATTGGACAATCAGAGGGGTTTGTAGGTTTGTTGGACAGAGGGGTTCGTAGCCCTCTTTGGACAATCAGAGGAATTTGTAGCCTTCATTGGACAATCAGAGGAGTCCATAGCCTTCATTGGACAATTAGAGGAGTTTGTAGCCTTCATCAGACAATCAGAGGGGTTCATAGCCTTCATCAGACTATCAGAGGGGTCCATGGCACTAAAAGGTTAAGAAACCCTGTCCTAACCAATATAAGCTTGCAACCTTATTATTAAAAAAACACAAATAGCTACAGAGGTCAGCACTACAAGATCACATAGAGTGCGTTGGTGGTGGACTTCCTTCAAGGGGATCAGCACAGCCTCAAGAGTATGTCGCCTCGTATGATATACATAAGGGTGGAGTAGTTCTGTTCTTTCTTTGTTCATCATCACCCTTCAACTCCTCAAGGAGTATAGACCTTCAACTAACGTATCCCAAGTCTTCCTGTCCTGTGCCATCAGCTCATGGTCTTGTTCATCTCTGTTATGTCTTCTTCATTATTTCCTTAGTCTCTTACTACCTCTCGTGTCCTGAGGATTCCAGAAAAAGTACTGCCTTGTAATGTTATAAACAGGTTTCTTTAATATATGTCCTATCCATCTCCAGTGTCTTCTTGTCATTTGTTCCATTGGCCCTTGTCTAGGTTCTGGTTCTTGTCTGGTTCTTGTCTGGTTCTTGTCATCAGTTCAAGGTCTTTTCGTGTCTTCTTCATCCCTGTTATGTCTGTCTCCAGTTCTCTTCTTCATGTGTTCCGAAGTCTCCCTCTATCTCTCTCGCCCTGGGGATTCTAGAAAAAAGTACTGCCTTGTAATGTTATAAACAGGTTGTCTTCTTTTCATGTCTTGTTCCATTGGCCGTTTGAGATTGGATGCCTAGCCTTCTTGGATAAGGGCAAAGAAATAGTCCTATACACAAGTTGCACATGTTAAAATCCCTTGGCAGTTGGAAATTGAAAAGAGTAGGCCATGCGGCCACTGCCGTGGCAAAATTTACAAAATTAGGAAAAACTACCCGCCACAAAAATATTTATAGAATGTGTGTATGCACATATTGGGACTCTTGCCGGTGCTATGGAGTTTGTTCACTGTGCTGAGATCAACCTTGTGTGATCTAAAGGAGGAGATCGGAGCACTGATGGAGTTGTCCGTGTGCAGCGAAGATGATTTTTAAAACCAAGTTTGTTTGTTGTTCACAGTGGGTTTATAAACAGTGACAGATTCTAAGTTTGTATGTTGTTGAAGGGAAGGTTTATAAACAGTGACAGATTATAAGTTTGTATGTTGTTGAAGGAAAGGTTTATAAACAGTGACAGATTATAAGTTTGTATGTTGTTGAAGGGAAGGTTTATAAACAATGACATATTCTAAGTTTGTATGTTGTTGAAGGGAAGGTTTATAAACAGTGACAGATTATAAGTTTGTATGTTTGTTGAAGGGAAGGTTTATAAACAGTGACAGATTCTAAGTTTGTATGTTGTTAAAGGGAAGGTTTATAAACAGTGACAGATTATAAGTGTGTATGTTGTTGAAGGGAAGGTTTATAAACAGTGACAGATTATAAGTTTGTATGTTGTTGAAGGGAAGATTTATAAACAGTGACAGATTATAAGTTTGTATGTTGTTGAAGGGAAGGTTTATAAACAGTGACAGATTATAAGTTTGTATGTTGTTGAAGGGAAGGTTTATAAACAATGACATATTCTAAGTTTGTATGTTGTTGAAGGGAAGGTTTATAAACAGTGACAGATTATAAGTTTGTATGTTGTTGAAGGGAAGGTTTATAAACAGTAACAGATTATAAGTTTGTATGTTGTTGAAGGGAAGGTTTATAAACAGTGACAGATTCTAAGTTTGTATGTTGTTGAAGGGAAGGTTTATAAACAGTGACAGATTATAAGTTTGTATGTTGTTGGAGGGAAGGTTTATAAACAATGACAGATTCTAAGTTTGTATGTTGTTGAAGGGAAGATTTGTAAACAGTGACAGATTCTAAGTTTGTATGTTGTTGAAGGGAAGGTTTATAAACAGTGACAGATTATAAGTTTGTATATCATGAAAAGTAATTAATTCTGTAATATGTTGGCTTTTTGAGATATTGCAGTCAAAAGAAACATTCTTTTTAAAATCTTAGTTAAGGTGAAATAACATAATTTACTGCTCAACTGAATTCCAGCTCACAACACCACTTTCTCGTAAAATCACAACAGCAAAAGTTCACACTGACTCATGAAAATTTGCATATACCAGATATAGCTACCACCGGAGTAGAGAACCATTCATTCAAGCAAACACACTCAAAAAGCACTCCTTGACACCTTAGTTCTATTTCCTCTGCAGTTTTTGTTTGTTTGTCTGTTGCAAAGAGCAAGTGGTTCTAAATTAGATCATTTCTTTGTCCTTTGTCTTAGTAATATGTATTCTTCTTCAGCAAGTAACATGCCTAGTGTCATAGGAGATTGTCTCTCCACAACTTCCTGTTTCCAGTACAATTTATCAATTCTGTTGTTGACTTCTTTCCATGCCATGATGTCAAACTGTCCAGTATTTGCTCTCTTTGTCTTCCCGTATCTCATTTTCCTTCAATCTTACCTGTTGTTACGATATATTCCAGCTTTCCTCTTCTCATAACATGCCCCAAAAAAAGTGGATTGCTTCTTTCTAACTTGTGAAATAAGTTTCCTTTGTGCATTGGCCTCTTTCAGGACATCCTCATTACTCTTTTTGGCTGTCCATGGTATTTTTAACATTCTTCTGTAAAACCACATCTCTGTGGCCTCTAATGCTTTCCCTACTTATTTACTATTTGTCCATGACTCACTCCCATGTGTCAGGATTGGTTCTATAAAACACTGAAGAACTCTCTTTCTTACTTCCAATGACAAAGAATTGTTGCATAAAATACTCTTCATTTTATAGAATGCTGCTTTTGCCTGAGCTATTCTGCTCTTCACTTCTGAGATGCATAATATGGATACAGACTATTGTTCATTAATCCATACCTGTCAACCTCCTGAGACAAAAATCTGTACGCCGGACCAAAAAAATCCTTACAAACACCCAAAAATCCTTACGCAAAAAATGTATTAAAATATTATACGCAATACAGTTTTAAAATGAGAAATGACATATACAAATCTATTAGCATTTGAATTATTGTGATATAAAACATGCTAATAGTCTCATGCTGTTCTTTACATATAAAAAACTTAGTGATCATGACGTACCGTGGACTATTCTTTCGATGAACAGTGTTTTGTATTATAATCAACACATGCACTTTTAGCACTTTGCAGAATTGCATTTGTGTTCTTAAAGTCTGCACAGCATGTATCAATGTTAATCTTACACTGTAAAATAGAAGTGTGTTTGTCCACATTCATGGACCTCCTGCAGTCTGTGTGGATTTTTTCATCATTGAAAATGATCTTTCGCAGTCAGCTTTTCTTTCTTTGAATTAGGCTCAGCCATCATTCAGTGGATGAAATATTTCAACTAATAATCTTTGTAGACGAAGAGAATGATTAAAAAATACAACGAACAAAGCAAACGGCTAACAGCAAAAAAAAAAAAAATAAACAACATTATGAACAGAATATCAAATCTAGGAAGAAAATACGTACCACCAAAAATTTACAAAATTATTATTTAAGAGTTGGTAGCCTAGACCAGTGATAACAGATTGCTACTTTATTAAAAAATAAAGCAGCGAATCTCCAGCGCTGGCATAAAGTAGGCCAACTCAACGCAAAAAAACTTTTTTTTTATAGTTATTTAGGGCCTACACAGAATATTATGACAATTTATCGGAAATATATTGAAGGGCAAGATATAGGTGTAACTGGAAAGATTAAGGCAGCGATTAAATTGCAATGAAGCAAAACAACAGCAATATTTAACCAAGTTATAAGTACTTAGCTTCTTTAAACAAAATGGCATCGTTGATAACAGGTAACTTTAAAAATACGTCATGTCATGCTGAAAACCGAAAGCGTTTGAGGCCGAATTCAAAGTGCTTGCCGAATTGTTGGGTATAAAAGGATTTGATTGGTAGCTGGGAGAGAGAGACCTCAGTTTAAAAACGAACACTGAGATTTCCGGAATTAACAATAAAAAAATTGGTTTAAAAAACCCGGGCTAGAAAATATTTTCTGATTCAAAATTTAAAAAAAACTCGGTTTGGAAAATATTTTTAGAATTTAAAAAAAAAATTTTTTTTTTTGGATGGAGGAGAAAAATCCGTACAACGAGTCTGTACGGCCGTACACTGTTAAAAGTATCAAAAATCCGTACATTGTACGAAAAATTCGTACAGGTTGACAGGTATGTTAATCCCAACAAAATTGTGATCTTACTGCCGTCCTCATTTTCTTATTACCATGTCTGTATTGTACTTCTGACTTGTGAGTTACACTCCCTTGTCTCTGTGAGCGTGCAGTAGAGGATGAGCTTATAATTTCCATTTAAGTACTCTTTAGACATGAGCAATACATATTCCTCTGACAGCAAAAGCCCAACCCCTGGCCTTCTCGCGGTGGGACCTGTTTTTTTTTAACTAACAAGAGAAGGGGGTGAGGGAGGAGTCTCTAGTGCTATAAAACTAGTAGGGGTTGGAGTGGCTAAAAGGTACGCCTTGAATTCTAAAGGTAGTGGGTTCGATTCCCAGTAGAGGGAATATAATTTATGGAAATTTTTTTCAGAACCAGTCGTCTGAGTGATAGTCATACTTCTTTCTGGTCTCCTGTGTAGTGAGGTCAGATACCTAGCCTTCTTAGATAAGGGCGAAAAAATAGGAGGCCCCATGTACAAGGAGCACACATTAAGAAATCCCACGGCAGTTGGAAATCATAAATAGTAGGCGAAAAGGTCACTGCCCTGGCAAAATTTAAAAATTAGAAACCTGCTCACCACAAAAATATTTATAGAAAGTGATTCCTATATACACACATTGGGATTCTCGCTGATGCTACGGAGTTCATGCACTCTGCTGAGATCCTCCTTCCTTCTGTGATCTAAGGTAGGGGATCGCAGCACTGATGGAGATGTCGGTGTGCAGTGAAGATAGTCCTTCAAACCAAACCAAACCAAAACTAGGAAGCTCGGGGTAGCCTTTTAAGTCATAAATGGAAAATCACCTAGGACAAGGAAAGCTTATTTCAAACCACCTGCTGCCTTCCAGGTAGGCTGGAGACAGCAGAAGGCTAAGGAAAGCAAACTGGAATAAAACTGCTTGCTGGAACCGGATGTGCCGAGCCGAAAGGCACAAAATATTCTTTGCCCAAAACAAACTTCTGTCTGTGTTGTGTGGTATTCATTTTTTTTTTTTTTTTTTTTTTTTTTTTTTGGAAATTTAATTCTGCCTTTGCAGTTTATGTTTCAGTATGTTTAATAACACTGACAGGTGAAAACCTCAAGGTTGCGGGCAAAGAGAATGCAGCGAAAGATGTCTGTCTGGCTCTGAGCACTCACAAGGTTTCCCCAGACGTCTGTGAAGCTGCTGCCGCAGCTCTGGTCTCCCTCCTGTTGGATGGTGAGTTGAGGCCCTTGAATGGTTTTTTTTTGTGGTCTCTTTTTCTTCTTTTGGAGCATAGACCCACCACTGCCACTGGTCCCCTTGTGGGAAGCTTGCATCATGTACTCTTGCAGTAATGGATTCTTTAGTTGTTTGTTTTATATATTGAGATTGTTAACCCCCTGCACAGCCTCACATTAATCCTATTAATACATCCTTGAGGAAGTAGTAGTTATGTTCTTTGTGTCTTCAAAGAACCCTGGGAACTACAAGGGCTCAATTTTTTGGGGGTATTATTAATCAAGACAAGATCATCAATATGGAACTGATGACAAGATCATTAATGTGGAACTGATGACAAGATCATTAATGTGGAACTGATGACAAGATCATTAATGTGGAACTGATGACAAGATCACTAATGTGGAACTGATGACAAGATCACAAATGTGAAACTGATGACAAGATCATTAATATGGAACTGATGACAAGATCATTAATGTGGAACTGATGACAAGATCATTAATGTGGAACTCATGACAAGATCATTAATGTAGAACTCATGACAAGATCATCAATGTAGAACTGATAAGAACATCAATGAGGAACTAATGACAAGATGATCTACAATGTGGAATTGATGACAAAATTACAATGTGGAACTGATCTCAAGATCTACAATGATGAACTGATGACAAGATCCACAATGTGGAACTGATGACAAGATCTACAATGTGGAACTGATGACAAGATCTACAATGTAGAACTGATGACAAGATTTACAATGTGGAACTGATGACAAGATCATCAATGTGGAACTAATGACAAGATCTGCAATGTAGAACTAATGACAAGATCTTCAATGTAAAACTGATGACAAGGACATCAATGTGAAACTGATGATAAGAACATCAATGTAGAACTGATGACATGATCATTAATGTAGAACTGATGACACGATCATCAATGTGGAACTGATGACAAGAACAAGACAAGTGCACTGGTGATGGATAGGACACATATTGAGGAAACCTATTGATAGCGTTACAAGACAGTCCTTATTCTGAAATCCCCAGGGTAAGAAAGGTAGTGGGTGACCAACAAAAGACATGGAGAAGAGAACTGGAGACAGAAACAAAGAACCTTGAGTTGATGGCACAGTTCAGCAGTTGGCATGAGTTTGTTGAGGCCAAAATTCAGATGATACCATCTTGTTGTCCAATTGACAGAGTAGTTAGTGTGCTGGTCTCTCATGGCAAAAGTGCCAGGTTCAATCAAGGTACCAACATGCTTGTCTACCCAGCTGTAAATGGGTACCAGACTCTGCTCTTTGAGTTAGGGAAGGAAAAGGCAGTGAGGAAGGGAGCTGGTCACACCACCTGTCAGTGCTGGACCTAGTAATGTAGCCTCTAACACTTCACTCCCCTGTGGCAGTATCTGCTATGGGACTACCTTTTAACGTCGTAGCAGCATAATGATGATGACCTGGTGAAGCCCCCATATTACTTCTGTCTATGTTAGTAGGTCAACCAAGAAGACATGCACACCATCATAGCTGGCAGATGCTGGAATTGGGTTGGCCATGACCTCAGAAGAGATCCCAACACCATCACAAGAACTGCTCTGCTAAGGACCCCAGAGGGAAGGCAAAAAGAGAGGCCGACCGAAAAACAGCTTGCTTGAGAACTGTGGAGGCTGAGATGCAAAGCATGAGCCTGATTTGGGGCACCACACGAATGGTGGCTGCCGACTGAGCAGAGTGGAGACAGTTTGTTGCTGCCCTACAAGACACCACTGACTGCTTTGACAGCTAACGGCTAAGGATCTGAGAAGATGAAGAAGTCATCTGTAAGCAATCTCAGGAGGTGTGAGGATCTACTTTAGAAATGCTGAATTCTCTAAAGATCTACTTACTATTTTCTAAAAATCTGCATTAGAAATACTGAGCTTTCTAAAATCTACTTTAGAAATACTGAGTTTTCTACAATCTACTTTAGAAATACTGAGTTGTCTAAAGATCTGCTTTTGAAATACTGATTTTTCTAAAGATCTACTTTAGAAACACAGAGTTCTCGAAAGATCTACCTTGATAAAGTCATGTCTATTTTTAGGTTCTAATATACAATACATGTACTGTATGACTAATGAAATCTGAATGCCCAAAAAAAATCTGGCCCCAAGGGTTAAAGGGATGATTTCCTGTAGTTTATTTATTTGATTTTATTTGGTATTTATTTTTTGCATTTCCAGTGCAGAACATAGTTATGTCTAATTTGCATCATATCTTCTTCAAATCAAGACAGCTGTTATGATGTATTCATTGAACAAGAGTGTGCGGGCAACCTGGTCGCTGCCATCAGGTTACACAAGAAGAATGCCAAGGTTGTTAAGAACTGCTGCAAAGTCCTGGCCACAGTCGTTGAAGCAAGTGGTAATGTTTCACATTTTTGTCTTATTTGGACACAATCAATCAATACCCTTTAGCTCCCCGAAGAGCATAGGCCTTCAACAAACACATGCCAAGTCCTCCTCTCCATGTTTGTTGAAGTTTATTTGGTAACAAGTTTTTTATGGGATGGAGTATTTCGACACAGTATTCTTAATTTTGTTTTGGAGTAATTAATTAATTAAATAATTATTCATTAAAAATTAACATTATTAATAAAAGGAAGAGTCGTACCATCAGAAGAAAAAGATGATCAAATCTATCAGAAAGCCACCAACACCAACGCAGGACGACTACCAAGCTATCAACAGATCAGAACAAATTGTCATTCTGTGCCTCAGAACAGGACACGACCGACTCCGCAGCCACATGTATAGAAAATGGCAGATTGGCAGTTCAGCCATGTGTACATGTGGACGGGCACCCCAGACTGCAGAGCACATACTTGAAGACTGTCCCGAATATGATATATTGAGGCAAACCCACTGGCCCAGAGAAACAACACTGGAAGCAAAACTCTACGGACCTCTGTATGAACTACAAAAGACAGTGAAGTTTATACAAGAAACAACATTGCAGATATAGACAACATATTTCAAGCGAACGAAAGAAGAAGGAAGAGTTGAAGGCAAACGTGTATAAGTGGAAGATAACATCAAGAGATGGACAAGCAAGAGTCTATCAGAGTGCATCATCAAGACGAGAGACGGGAAAGAGTCTATCAGAGTGCACCATCAAGGGATGGACAAGCAAGAGTCTATCAGAGTACACCATCAAGACGAGAGACAGGAGACGTTGGAAATCCAGTGCAGCCAACCTTTGTTCTGGAGATGGCACCTGACGATGATGATGATGATGATGACAATGATTCTTCATTTTACAAGTTGGCACAAAGAAGAATTCCAAATAAAGATGAATGACTTGATAGCTCGTTGAGTCTAGTGGTAGGACATAGTAGTAGCCATGCTTCTTATCGTCAGTTTTCATCTCCTCAAGAAGCAAAGGTCTTATGCCAAGCCTTCCTGTCCCGTGCCATCCTCAAGGTCTTTTTGTGTCTTTTTATCCCCTTCATACCTGTCTCCAGTTCTCTTCTCCATGTGTTCCTTGGTCTTCCTCTACCTGGCTTACCTTGGGCATTCCAGAATAGAGAGCATAGCTTTCAACAAACACATGCCAGGCCCAGGGGTCTACTGTAGTCAACTTAACTCTTTGACTCCAGACCAACGCTCTGAGCATTGCAAAATTCAACGCGCTGTGCCAGAGCAACGCTCAGAGTGTGATTTTTAGTTTATCACTCATATACCTTAAAAATTGTCCATTTAATGCAGTTCATATATTAAAACTCATAGAATGACTTCCGCTACTATCTAAACAACTAATTTGACTGTAGTTAATCAGCACATGTGTGTGTTTTCATGTTATTATCACAATTTTTGTGCCGATTCGCGTGTTTGCGTTTTTCGTTGTTATTGCTAGAGACATATGTCATGTTTTATATTTACATTTTCTAAGTCTCCTAAGCGAATAATTGTGTCAAACTACTTTGAAACATTGCTGACATTGATGATGATTGTTTGGTAGTCACAGTTTGTTGTGAAAATATGAAATCTGTGCAGAAAAGCTAGACACACTAGATTTAGTTGATGAGTGGGCGTAGTTATATTCTGGCCTATCAAAAAGCAACAAAACTAGACCTACCGTAACATCTAATCACTAGTTCTTGGTAGAAGATGAAGCTAGGGATACTATTAAAACATTAAACAAGAGTAAAAAAGTTTTTATATGACGTTATTCTTCTTTATTTGTTTGAAAATTACGTAATGCAAGATTGCATAATTTATTTTTTTCTTACAAAGGACCACAGAAAAACTGGTGTGAATAACACTAAATGTACTAATTGTGGCCATAAGCATGTTTTTTTTTACTTTTTATATGGATTAACTTGACGTTTAAAGACTAAAAAGAAAGTTTTATTGTCTAAAACAGTAATTTTTCTTTGGTAAGATCGTATTCTACAGTTAACTTTTTAGTGTTTTTCAATTTTACATGCAAAATGTTTTAAGTATAAAGAACACACTTGTGTTAATACTACCAAAGACATTATATATTACAATTCTCTATCCATTTCCCTACAGTTTGGTATAGAATAAGTACACGTTCACAGAAAAAGATTAACATAAAATTTACACTAAAAGTAGGAGCTAGCATAGTGGTTACCACACCGCTCTGGTGACCGGTTGATCCAGGATCAAACCCGGGCGATGGCATTTGAGGATTTTTCATCAACCGGGATTTGGACTGGATTAACTCGAGACCTGGCGAGTACATTTGAAGGAGTGTCATCGACTAGGGATTGGCGGCTCCTGAGCCGACCCAGCTCTAATGGGTACCTCCGAAATCGGCGAGTATCTGCCTGAATGGCGAGGGACACCTGTCTCTGTACAAGAAAAAAGGGATACTCACGTAAAATCAATGTCAGGCTAGACATTAATAATAACCTGAGATTTCGCCTCGAGTATTAGCGGGCGTACGAAAAAAAAAAAAAAAAACACTAAAAGTCAGTACATGTCACCGTTTAGAATTCTTCAAAAAATAATTTTGGCACAGGGTGGAAAATAATTATGGAGTCAAAGAGTTAAGGTCTTCCTCACCATTTTCATTTCTGTCTCCAGTTCTCTTTGCTGCGTGTGATCCTGTTAGCTGGTTTGATTGTTATAATTAGGTTGTAAGTGTGCGTTCAATACAACCCACTGAATGAGTTACTTTTTTTTGCAGATGACCAAAGTCTAATGCACAAAGATGAAAACGAATTGCTAGAACATACAGATGCCCTTTAAACCTGTGAAAAATACAACATGAAAATCAACAGATCAAAGTCTGAAACTATGAAGATCAGTAGATCACCAGGTCACCTTAACAAACATAACATCATCAAGCTTACACAGGTTCCAGAGTTCAAATACCTAGGAAGGTTTTTTTTACAGGAAATGGAAGACATGACAGATAAATTGAATCACGATGTCAAAAAGCCAATGCAGTGACTTACCAACTGACACCACTATTTAAACATCAGAATATCAGTATTGTGACAACTGATAAATAGTAAATTCTTACCAACTGTTTGCTATCAGTGTCAAACATGGTCCCTGACCAAAGCATAGACCGGGGAAATCACATCGTGTCAGATGAGGTGCTTTAAAAAAAAAAAAGTTTTTAATGTTACCAGGAGAGACAGATTGAGAAATGATGACATAAGAAAAATTGCAGGAACTACATTTGACATCAGAAAAATTGCAGGAACTACATCTGACATCAGAAAAATTGTAGGAACTACATTTGACATCAGAAAAATGGCAGGAACTACATTTGACATCAGAAAAATTGCAGGAACTACATTTGACATCAGAAAAATTGCAGGAACTACATGTAACATCAGAAAAATTGTAGGAACTACATTTGACAGAAAAATTGTAGGAACTACATTTGACATCATAAAAATTGTAGGAACTGCATCTTACATCAAGTTTATAGTGAGACAGAAAATTAAGTGGTTTGGGTATCTCATGGATGTTAAATGTCCAGACAATACAGATATATTATTATTATTATAACTCTTAGTATAAAAAAGGTAAAGATAGTCCCTTAGCAGATAATGCCATAGGGGAGTAGAGTGTTAGAGACTTCACTAAACTAGGTCCAGCCTCGAGAGGTTGACCAGTTCCCTTCCTCGCTGCTTTTTCCTTCCCTAACTCAAGTGCAAAGCCAGGTACTCATTTACAGCTGGGTAGACTGAAGCACGTCGATACCGTGAATTGAACCCTGTACTTTTTTCAGCGAGAGACCAGGGTAGCGTTGCATAGGCAGAAATGTGGGACACTCTTCCCGCCTTTCACGCTAAACAGAGGCTAAGCCCCACCTCCCGAACGTTGCGTTGCAAAAGAGCGTTGATCGCAGTTCCCTCCACTTTCGAGTTAGTGGGTGCGGAAGGAGACGAGGTGCAGACATGGTAGGGACATGATACGGCTCATAAACAAAAATGGCTAGTTCCTAGTTACCGATGCGATGATGGGTTTTTTCTTTTTATTATTCCACTACAAATAGCGAAAAGGAAGTTTACATAATATGCTGTGTTAAAAATGCTGCATGACTTCTTGAGGAGAATATACACGATGATATTTAATTTTTGGGTTTGTGATATCTTTATCATGGAAAGCAAGGTTATAGTTGTAGCTTATGGAGTAGGAAAAATAACTAACAGCACACGTCTTATATTATGCACTGTTGCGAAACTGCGTGGCAAGCAAAAGTAATTTTTTTAAAACTATTACATCAGATTTCTCATATTCTCCATTTATAAGCTCTGGGCGCAGCCCTTACACTTGTTCATCTTCATGGTTACCCTACTAATCCTTCGTTCGGCCATTGCATTTTCATGCACTGATACAACAGAGATGTAAACACAGAAGTCCCATCTATCAGACACCCACATCCTGCGGAATGCTGTATTTTAAAGGTGGAGCTTCAAATCATGTGCTCGCAAAGAGCGGGATGCATATGCAACGTAACCCAGCGCTCTAACCACTCTGTCAATTGGACGCTTAACTCTTAGTATACATGCTCAAAAACCTCATTTTTATGAGCTAATTTTAGGGAGTAAAATTTGAGACATGACTACTGTTACTGATTTTGCATTAAATAATTTATTTATAATGATAACATAAAGTGTTATATATCAAAATGTGGAGAAATGAAAGCCCTGTGACATGCACTAAATGAATTGTTCAGTGGTTTTAAATCTGCTTGCAACATATACAGTACTGAGTGCTGAAAATTGAAGAAAAAAAAAGTTGTAATTATCAAAATGTGTGATTCATTTAGGAAAACTTCTATCTTCTAAAACTACTTTTATTTCAAAGTACATCCATTTTCACATAAGGTAGGAAAGTTTCAGTTGCTTCTGATCATAAATAAAGGTTTTATTAAAATTTGAAATATTTTTGGCGCACAAGAATTTTAGGCCTATATTTTTAAACATTACTACCTTTACTGATTTTGAATTAAATAAATTATTTATAATGATAACATAAATTGTTATATATTACCAGATTTAACACATTAACTACTGAATTGAAAAACACACTGTGGCCGAATAAAATTTGTTTCCCATTTTCATCCTGTAGGTGTTTGCACAAAGTAAGCTGTAGTTTTCGTAATTGTTTACATATTTTTGCGAATTACACATCATTTTAAAGATAAATGAATGTACTATTACAATAAGCACCATTTGTAACTCTAATATAGGTTGTTGCTATTTAACGGCTGTCCGACAGCAGAGGACTTGCAATATTGTCACAATTATAACTGCTTGCGTCCCATCTCTATCAAAATCACTATTTCAATCAATGTGCACACCGTTTTCACTCTTGTCCTCGTCGCTAGATCTATCAGTCAATTGTTCAAACAAGTTTCTAGCCTATTCAGCCGTTTGACGAGATGTACACGCTTTTTTTGTGGTCCTATCACTAGTTGCCATGGTAAACAGTTTTACACGATTTGGTAACTAACCCAAAATGCTGAAAAATATTAACATAATATCAATTTTCCTATGTTCTACAACAACCATGCTTTGGGGATTTGTTTTCCGGTAGCAACTTAAAATCTCGAACCAGATCAGAAAGTGTTTCAGTACATTTTTCATTCGTTTTATTACTAAAATTAGATCGACGCTCTGAGCGGTTCGCAGTCCAAATGATAGGATTTCAAAAGCCGGTCCCACCAGCTGGTGGTAGTTAATGTGTTAATGATTTCTGATTTAACTCTTTCCGTCCACAGTGGCGCACCACGCGTCAGATAGGACTTCCGTTTGGACCAATGACGCGTGGCACGCCAGTACGATATATGTCGAGTTTGAACGAAAAGTTATAAATACCTAGCAACTAGCTGGTTTTTAAATCATTTCATTACATCTAGGACATGTTTATGGACGTTTGTGAGCGAAAAACAAATTTGTGAAGCTAAAATTGTGTGTTTTATATCCATTTCTATTCCTTTGTTTACATACAAAATGGATCGAGAATCTTCAGACCAATGACATATGTCGAGTTTGAACGAAAAGTTATAAATACCTAGCAACTAGCTGGTTTTTAAATCATTTCATTACATCTAGGACATGTTTATGGACGTTTGTGAGCGAAAAACAAATTTGTGAAGCTAAAATTATGTGTTTTATATCCATTTCTATTTCTTTGTTTACATACAAAATGGATCGAGAATCTTCTTCTAAACACCTGCTTTCGGCTGAGCAAGCACGACGCTAATTTCTCAGTGGACAGAAGATAACTCGAGCGACACTGATTTAGAAGTTAGGTTTAGTAATTCCAATGAAGACATTGTAAAGACTTTGTGTCAGAATATTCATGAAAGTGATCATTCTGAGGGCGATGTCGATCAGCTGATTGAACATGCATCAGGTAGGGCTGGTATAAAAAGAGCAAAACTTTCAGTCACTAAAGGAGAAGGATAAAGAGGCAAAAACACCATTGTGACCAAAAGTAAAGCTATGAGAACTGCCACAAGTCTAGAGGCAGGTGCATCCTCACAAGATGTCCCAGAGTGGTTAGAAATTGCTGAGGGGATGACACAAAATGCATTTCGATTTTGTCCAAAGAGAACACCAGGTGTGACTGAGGGGTTTGACCTGTCAACCCCATTGAAATGTTTCAGTGTTTTGTTTACAGATGAGGTTCAAGATTTCATGTTCCAGTGCATCAATGATTATACCAGACTCAAATCTATTCAAAATAACCCTGCGAAACAATATTCATTGTATTCTCGGTGGACCAAAGTCACACGCCATGAACTTGATAAGTTTATTGCTGTCCTAATAAATATTGGGATTCAGAAAAGACCATGCATTCGCAACTACTGGTCTACATCTGCAGAATTTTATACTCCTTGGTTTCTTCAAATGTTTTCAAGAAGTAGATTTGAAGCATTATATCATACAATGCTTCATGCCTCTGATGAAAATTCACAAGGAATAGAAAAGATTTTATGAACATGTTGTTGCAAAAATTTCAGAGTGCCTTTTACCCATTCCAAAATCTCAGTTTGAATGAAGTGGTAATAGGGTATAAAGGCAGATGGCAATATAAGCAGTATAATCCAAGGTTTTTCCTTGTATCTTCTCAGGCCAAAGTGGAAGCACATTGTCAAACCAAAAATGATAGAATATAGTTGGTGTAAATAATATTAGTCATAGTTGTTTGGTATTTACAGAAATTTGTGGTGTAGGAAAAAATCATATAAATTATATATTTGAAGTGATTGTGGTAAAATGTGTTGTGTTTCAAAATGGATGTGCACTGATATTCTGAGATTTTTCTGCTATGGATTAAACTGGAGCTGACATATGTGAGTACAGTTTATTTATCTTTTTTCCAGTTATTTTTGATTAGGTCTACACTTCACATAACATGACAGACTCTTTCCCTACATCAAATAATTATCTACAGCATTTCACAAGATTCTTCAGTCAATTTCCCACATGTTGATGTATAACATCAACACCTAGTTAAATAAAATGTGTATCTACTGCCTGTTTTTAAAATATAACCTGAAGAGAAAAATTGCACATATTTTGAGCGGTTGTTTTTACAAACATATGTGGTTTTGAGAACAAAAATAAAAAAAATTACATCTATGAAGTGATAGTGATAAAAGTTTCTAGATATGTTTCAAACTAAATGTGCACTGATATTCTTAATATTTTATTTGCCATATATTAATTGGGAGCTGAAATATTTAAGTTTAAGTATGCAATTTTATTTTATTTTTTAAACATTTTTAAAATCAAGTCTACACTTCACAAGACATAACACACCTATTCATATCAATTAATTATATGAATCAATTCATAAGATTCTCCAGTCAATTTCACACATTTAAATAAATAACATAAACACCTAGTTAAATAATATGTGTATCTACTGCCTGTTTTTTTAATATAACCTGAAAAGAAAAATTGCACACATTTTGAGCGGTTGTTTTTACAAACATATGTGGTTCTGAGAAAAAAAAATCATAAAAATTACATCTATGAAGTGATAGTGATAAAAGTTTCTAGATATGTTTCAAACTAAATGTGCACTGATATTCTTAATATTTTATTGCCATACATTTATTTCATACAAATTACATCTATGAAGTGATAGTGATAAAAGTTTCCAGATATGTTTTAAACTAAATGTGCACTGATATTCTTAATATTTTATTGCCATACATTAATTGGGAGCTGAAATATTTAAGTATACAATTTTATTTTATTTTTTAAACATTTTTAAAATCAAGTCTACACTTCACAAGACATAACACACACCTATTCATATCAATTAATTATATGAATCAATTCATAAGATTCTCCAGTCAATTTCACACATTTAAATGTATAACATTAACACCTAGTTAAATAAAATGTGTATCTACTGCCATTTTTTAAAATATAACCTGAAGAGAAAAATTGCACACATTTTGAGCGGTTGTTTTTACAAACATATGTGGCTTTGAGAAAAAAAATCATAAAAATTACATCTATGAAGTGATAGTGATAAAAGTTTCTAGATATGTTTCAAACTAAATGTGCACTGACATTCTGAACATTTTATTGCCATACATTAATTGGGAGCTGAAATATTTAAGTTTAAGTATACAATTTTAAAAAAAATTGTTAACACTTTTTTAATCAAGTCTACACTTCACAAGACATAACACACACCTATTCATATTAATTAATTATATGAAGCAATTCATAAGATTCTCCAGTCAATTTCACACATTTAAATGTATAACACAACTACCTACTGAACTTATGTATTTGTCCACTGTCTGTTTTTAAAACCTCACCTGTCTGAAAAAATTGCATCCATTTTCGGGCCTGGGTAAAACCCAAAAACAGCCTGGGGGGGAATGAGTTAAGCTGTGATCTAGATCGATCTTCTCTTTCCTTTATAAAGCCTTTACCTTTCCCTTTTACCAAAACAAACAAACAAAAATAATCAGGCTCGCGGTAGTTAATGGGTTAATGATTTCCAATTTAAGCTGTGATCTAGATCTATCTTCTCTTTCCTTTATAAGGCCTTTACCTTTCCCTTTTACCAAAACAAACAAACAAAAATAATCAGGAAAGCATACAAAGAGACACCATGAATAACCAACAGCTCTATGTATATGGTTGAAAGGAGCGTGCTACAAAGAAAAGTAGCAAACACATTAAAAAAAAAAAACTTTTATCAATCCCCTTCCAGTTCTGCCTCTAAGTCCATCCAATGGACATGCCCCCTCACTAAATTCCTCTGCATCAGAAAGCTCGAAAACTCATCACTATCATTTGCTAATCCATGACTGAATAAGCTGCGATGCATGTTCAGCTGATAATCTTTGATTACGGCCTTTTGAACACGAAGTCATTCTTAGACATACACACATAGGAACTACCGATCACTGATAAAATGACTGCTGAACGTCTGCTTCAGAGTTGCCCAACATATGTGGAACAGAGAAAGCATATATGGCCGACACCAGTACCATTCATGGAAAAGCTCTATGGAGATTCAAATAGCCTCAAACTGACTTCTGCTTTCAAGTAGACGTCCGAGAGTATACAAAGAAGAAGACATACACACACACATTTTTTTACAATAAATAGCTGTACCTTGTTTGATTAAAACGAACACTACTTTCAGAAACGGGAATATTCGAGTATTGTCAAACACGAGGGATACTGGAAAAGGGATTAGAATTGTTTTATTGGAAGAAAATTCAGTAAATTTTGTTTAAAGTTCAATGTTAGAACCTTACTACTACTATTGTCCTATGTTCCTTAGGGATCTGAAAGAAGATAATGATGATACTATAACAGCATAAATGTATGTTTTCTGCATTTTGTTTTAACAGAGGAATGTGCATACGGTTTCCTATCTAGTGACAAAGAAGATGGTGGGTCCCCTACAGGAATTCCAACTGTGATGGAAGCATACAGGCTGCATAGAGACAATGCAGACGTAGTGGAGTCCATTGTTAGATTACTGCTGGAACTGTCCAGCTATGGTTGGTTGCATTTTTTTTCATCTTCAGAGTTCTCAGTCTTTGTGATTCGTTAATTTAGACGCAGATTTGTGTTTCCCTGTTTTGTAAGGAACTGTTGCTTTAATTTTTTTTTTTAAAGTTATAGCCACCTCTCTGTTATTTGTGTCTTGTTTTTCTCAATATTCTGTCGTTGCCTTTACTTCCTGTATCTTTCATTTAGTTTAAATTTATTATTTGTCTGTTTTGAATCATCCTTGAGAGATTAAAATAGTCCATAGACAAGCAACTGAGAGATGATCAAGCAGGTTTTTGACAAAACAGATCCTGTACAAACCAGATAGCCACATTGAGAATAATAGTTAAAAAAAAGTCTGGAATGGAATTCACCACTATACATCAGATTCGTGAACTATGAAAAGGCATTTGACAGTGTAGACAATCACTTTGGAAACTGATGAGGCATTATGGAGTTCACATGAAGATCATTAACTTAATAAGGAAGACCTATGAAGACATGACATGCAGAGTTCTTCATGAAGGACAGCTTACAGAACCATTTAGGATTAGAACGGGAGTGAGACAGGGATGCCTCTTGTCTCCATTTCTTTTCTTACAAGCAATAGATTGGGTTATGAAAACATCAACATCACGCAACAGAAATGGAATCCAGTACAATAAGTGGGCCTGAAAATACACAGGGAAAAGATAAAGATTAGGAGAATAAATGCAAGAAATGATAACAAGGTTGAACATGAAGAAACACCACTAAAAGATGTAGAATCGTACACATATCTTGGCAGTAATATAGACAGAGTTGGAGGGACAGACAATGATATCAAAATAAGAATACAAAAAGCAAGAGGTGCTTTCATTGCATTGGGAAACATATGGAGAACAAGAGAAATCAAGTCCAACATGAAAATAAGAATCTTCAACTCAGATGTCAAGTCAGTCCTATTGTATGGCTCTGAGACATGGAGAGAAACAAAAACAACAACCAAAAAGCTACAGACTTTTATAAATGGGTGCTTGTGAAGAATAGAAAGACTGAAATGGTATGACAAAGTCACAAATGTGGAATTGATGACAAGAACCAGACAAGTGCCAGTGGAACAAGAGATGAGAAGAAGACACTGGTAATGGATAGGACACACATTGAGGAGACCTGTTGATAGCATTACAAGGCAGTCCTTGTTCTGGAATCCACAGGGAAAGAGAGACAGAGGTAGACCAAAAAACACATGGAGAAGAGAACTGGAAACAGAGGTGAAAATGATGAGGAAAACATGGAAAGAACTTGAGCGGATGGCACAGGACAGGAAGACTTGGCATGTGTTTGTTGAAGGCCTATGCTCCTTGGGGAGCTAAAGGGTATTGATTAATTGAGGACAAAAGACCAGAGAAAACCCTAAGTTGCAGGCACAAGGCCTTCTTCAGGGACAGTAAAAACAAAAAGGAAAGAAAGAGAGAATTAAGTTAAAAAAAAAAATATGAAAAATAAAAGCGAAAGCACCTGATTACAATCACAAGGCTGGACCAAAATAGCTGCCGCTGTTGTGGTGATGCAAGACAGCCGTTTTGGTAACACTTCCTATCCTTATCTGCTGCCCTTTCAGATGATGTCACAGTTTCTATTCTTATCTTGCCGCCCTGTTAGGTGATGTCACAGTTTCTATTCTTATCTTGCCCTTTTAGATGATGTCACAGTTTCTATTCTTATCTTGCTGCCCTGTTAGGTGATGTCACAGTTTCTATTCTTATCTTGCTGCCCTTTTAGATGATGTCACAGTTTCTATTCTTATCTTGCTGCCTTTTTAGATGACATCTGCCTAGAACTAAAGGCAGAAAATGTGGAATCGGAACTCTTAGAAATATCCTCAAAATTTCCAGAAAATAAGGTATTTTTATTTCAAACAAAAAAGAGCTACGGGGAGGCTTTAAGTTTTTTAGATGTGAGTTTAGAGCTTGTGTAATCTGATGCTACAGATTGGTCATTTGTCTGAAGGTATGACTTTGTCTAAGTTTAAAAAAAAAAAATGAATAAGTAGAAAATAGTTTTTGAGATTTTATTAAGAAAGGTTAGTATTCTGTAAAACTATATGGTTCGCAGAGTACAGTAACCTAAAGAATACAGTAACCAGAGGAGTATGATAATCAAAAGTATTAGTAATCACAAGAATACAGTAATCACAAAAAGACAGCAACGGAATGAAGACAGTGGCTGTGAGAAGACAGTAACTAAATTAATACAGTACTCAAAAGAAGGAGATAGCAACCAAATAAATACACTAATGGTAACGAGACAGTAACCACATGAATGCAATAACCACGTGAATGCAGTAACCAAAAGAAAACAGTAAATAAACTGTAATCAAAATAAGACAGTAGCATAAGTAATACAGTAACCAAAAGAATACAGTAACATTAGGAACACAATAACCAAAAGAAGACAGTAACATTAGGAACACAATAACCAAAAGAAGACAGTAACATTAGGAACACAATAACCCAAAAAAACAGAAACATTAGGAACACAATAACCAAAAAAAAACCAGTAACATTAGGAACATAGTAACCAAAAGAAGACAGTAACGTTAATAACGCAGTAAGCAAAAGAATACAGTAACATTAGGATTACAGTAACAAAAAAGAAGACATTAGCATTAGGAATACAGTAAGCAAACGGATTCAGTAACATTTAGAAAACAGTAATCAAAAGAAGACTGTAACATTAGAAATGCAATAACCCAAAACAATACAGTAACATTAGGAACACAATAACCACAAAAAATTACAGTAACATTATGAACATAATAACCAAAAGAAAATAGTAACATTAGGAACACAATATCCAAAAAAATACAGTAACATTAGGAACACAGTAACTAAAAGAAGACAGTAATGTTAGTAATGCAGTAAGCAAAAGAATACAGTAACATTAGGGTTACAGTAACAAAAAGAAGACGGTAGCATTAGGAATACAGTAAGCAAAATAATTCAGTAACATTAAGAAAACAGTAATCAAAAGAATGTAACATTAGAAATACAGTAACCAAAAGAAGACAGTAACATGAGGATTACAGTTACAAAAACAAAATAGAAACATAAGGAATACAGTAACCAAAAGAAGACAGTAACTTTAGAATTACAGTAACATTATGATTACAGTAACAAAAATAAGACAGGACCAATAGGATTACAATAAGAAAAAGAAGATGGTAACATTGGGAATACAGTAACAAAAAGAAGACAGTAACATTAGAAATACAGTAACCAAAACAATACAGTAACATAAGGAATACAGTAACCAAAAGAAGATAGTAACATTAGGATTACTGAAACCAAAAGAAGACAGTAACGTTAGGAATACAGTAACCAAAAGAAGACATTAACATTATGAATCCAGTAACCAACGGAAGACAGTAACATTAGGAATACAGTAACAAAAAGAAGGCAGTAACTTTAGAATTACAATAACTAAAAAAAGACAGTAACATTATAATTACAGTAACAAAAATAAGACAGGACCAATAGGATTACAATAACCAAAACTTATTTACTTAGTTGTTCCCCTTCTACCGTGAGGTGTAGAGGTTTGGAAGAGAGAGCGCCAGACTATACTATCGGCTGTCTTCCTCCTGGCCTGGTTCCATTCTAGTCCTCGGTCCTTCAAAGATTGTCTAATGTTGTCCTCCCAGCGGACTCTGGGTCATCCTGGGGGTCTGGATCCATGGCTCTTTCTTTCCCGTGCTTGTTGTGGTAGCCGATCATCTCCCATTCTGCAGTCATAGCCAAACCATCTTAATTGGGACTGTTCTACTTGGGTCTGCAGGGGGTGGGATTTAAGGCCTTGATATATCGTCTGGATGGTCAATAACGAAAAGAAGACAGTAACTTTCAATTTACAATAACTAAAAGAAGACTGTAATGTTATGATCACAGTAACAAAAAGGAGACAGTAACATTATGATTACAGTAACAAAAGAGACAGTAACTTTATGGTTATAGTAACAAAATGAAGACAGTGACTTTAGGATTACAGTTACAAAAAGAAGACAGTAATATTAGGATTACAGTAACAAAAAGAAGATTGTAACATTATGATTACAGTAACACAAAGAAGATTGTAACATTATGATTACAGTAACAAAAAGAAGACAATAACATTAGGATTACAGTAACCAAGAAAATACAGTAACCAAATTAATGCAGAAACCAACCAAGGGCAGTTACCAAACTATAATTCAGATTTTCTCAAAACTGAACATTTCACATATTTAAAATCAAATATGCATTGCTGTTGCAGAGTTGAGAAAGAATCTAATTACCTAGACAGTTGGCTAATACTGTGGCACTGCTTCACTCACACGTAGAAGGTGTTTCAAAATTATGTATACACAATTAAAGTGCTGATAACTATTTGAGATAGAATTATGGCATTTTCACATTTCAAGTCACAAATGTTCAAAGTGTCAACAACCTGCAACAATGCATTGTTCACAGCGATGAACAACTGACTGCCATTCTGTATTGTTACTAAATGAATAGTGAAACTTGCAGTTTTAATTTGACGTCTCACTGTGCGCAGATGAACATAAACATCTATTTTTTTTTTTTTAAATTTTTTTAATGAACTTCAAAAGTAATCATCTCATGGCATTATTCATTTGTATCTAGCATTATTCTGCTATATTCTTGCAAAATAGCAAAATTCTGTGTTAAGTTATGTGGGGGTTATATGTATTTGAATATGTATACATAATTTTGAAACAGCCTGTATATAATCCAATTTTTTGCTACTGCTTCAGCTGTCAAAGCTTTCCGCAAACCATATCGTTATTGGGCTATTTTTATCCCATCATTTTTCAGGCATTACCCAAGTAGCAAACTGTATGCCAGTTTTTACCTACATGTGATGTTTTATTTAACACTATGTTTGTTTATATGTGTTGATCCCCCAACATATAGAGTTTTCTTAATGAAACTTTTGTTAACAACAATGAAATAGTCCCACAAACTTTTCAGAAAAATATGGAAAAGGCATACATTACATCATGAAGGATCAATTGAACACCCATTAAAAGAACATGCAAGACTTTCAGTTTGTTCATGGTGTATTGACCATAAGTCATGATAAGTTTGAGGACAAGGACTTTTATATTTAGTCATGCCCCCTAATGTAACCGACGGACCCTTTGTCATGGTTGTTATTGTTAATCTTTGCTAGTCCCACGTTTCATGCCAAACTCTTACAGTCTCAGCCTTGTTGATTCATCCATTGCAATGTCATTATCTATCAGGTGATCATTAATTGCCCTTAGTATCTCTCCCTTATCCATGTCCAGTGTCCCCACAATGGGTGCGCTCGAGGCCAGTCTGTCAGCTCTCTCTTGGTTGAATTTGGCGCACCTCACCAAGATGAGCCAAATTTTATTTAAAAAAAAAAAAAAAAACAAAGATTCAATGACGTCTAAATGGAATAATGAAATGGACAAGAAAGAAGTAACAAAAGGATAATTAGTGTCATTATCATGACGTGCATCATTGTGATGTGCAGCAGACAACATAAGTATTTCCCATCCATTTTTTTAGCATTTTACTTGCTCATATTATATTTATATATGTGTGTGTGTGTATATATATACATGTGTGTGCATATATATATGAGTGTGTGTGTATGTGTGTATATATATATATATATATATATATATATATATATATATATATATATATATATATATATATAATAATAATAATAATAATAAATTCTTTAAGCACCAAACACGGCGCATAAGGCAGAAACCAGTGCTCTCCAGGAACAAAGTAAGTGTGCAACACTTTATAGGGCACTGTGCGTGATTTCATGGACGAAATGAAATAAAAGTTGGCACACAATGTGGTTGAATATTGAATAAAAGACCAAGTGATCACTTTGATTTTAGTAAAAGTGTAATGAAAGAAAGATAAAAACTAAAGTCAGTGTGGCATCCCCACGAAAAAATGAAATCTTGCCTCTCTGAGCCTATTCCACACTGTTCTGCAAGACATGGGTCTTAAACCTGGAATGTTCCTGGCAGTCCATGTTGCCTGAATAAACCTGTTACGCAAGTGCATAAGGCGTATGTAACGGTCTTGTACAGGGGTGGTAACTTGTGGTCGGCCACTTCTATGGCGATCAGCAATGGATCCAGTTTGGTGGAAACGAGCTTGATTGCGTGATATAGTGTTCCTGTGAACATTGAAATGTTGTGATACAGCTAATATAGTCGCTCCAGCAGCTAACATCCCTATAGCTATTGCTCGCTGTTGTTGGTTCAATCTTGGCATTGTCAAAAAAGATGTTTCTGTTGGACTCTTGGTACTCTCTATTTCAACGATTACGTTTTCACATGCTTGTGATTAGAGCTCCACACTTACCTTCCTTTTATCTGTGATAAATTCTCCCCTACGGCACTTTTCACGTGATTATCTCCCCATGAATAGTGCGATCCAATTGTAATTGCACGGGTAAGTGAACAACACTCACACAGAAATGTGTGCCAACTTGCATTTGAGTTCACCCAAGAACACATGCACAGTGCCCTGTTGAGTGCTGCACACTTACTTTTTTCCATGAGTATATATATATATATATATACACGCCCACATATATATATGTACACACCCATATATATATATACACGCCCACATATATATATATACACACCTATATATATATATATATATATATATATATATATATATATATATATATATATATATAT